>APFE030742656.1:19564-35140 GCA_000404065.3 Pinus taeda | reverse complement strand
ATACTCTAATGATGTTGGAATTTGGTCGTGGGGACCCAAAGAACCAACGGCGTAGAGAAGGCTTAGCACCTTAGTCCTATGGAGCATATTGGAGGTTCGATATTTTGGAACTTCATTATTAAAACATTTTGAGAAAAGTTATGATGTTTTGGAGCTCCGATGTGTTTGTAACGTGGTTGTGAAAGCCTGAAGAAACAAGGGAAAAGAGCGATAACACAAGGAGATAGGCCTCTGGTAGGCCCTGAAGGGCTTGGCACTTAAGTGTTGTTCTTCCGTCACAGCTCCCGATCCCATGGAGGAAAACCAAGAAGGGGCTAAGAAAAAGGGGCTAAAGGCCAATCGAGATCTCGTAATATCATAAGCTCATGTTAATAAAATGTTATGATATGTGAGGGCTCTGAAATTCCAATACAATGGTGTAAGAAGTTGTCAGTCACAACACATGGTCCTATGGTGGAAAAACAAAAAGGGGCTAAGAAAAGGGGTTAAAGGCTAATCAGAAGCTCACTATTTCTTAATGTCACATTAATAAAAGTTACGAAATGGAAGGCTCTGATATTGCAGCACAAATGTGTATGGAGGATGAATGAATCAAAAGCTAAGTAAATGTGCGTAGAAGAGTTATTCGATGGAGTCAATGGAAACTGTCAAGATCGTTTAAGTCAAGGGTGATGAGGATCACGATTTTAGAAAAGAGTGTTGGCTCTGTCTCGAAGTTAAAATAAGCTACCTCTAATCTCCCGTGCATGCCTCATGGAATTAAATGAAGAACAGAGAAGCCATGTTGAAATACTTGCTAAGCTCTGTGAGCCATTAATAAGCATGGAGAGCCTCGTTGGAGTGTGCAGGTTGACTGAGGATTTATTTCTTAGCATGGAAACACTTAGGTGCCCATACTCATGTTTAATGTAGTGGCAGAATTCAAGCAAGAGACTCAACAGCAGGATGGAGAAGCCATGCATAGGTACACTCAGGTAGTGTGAATAGAAGATTTCAAGTATCAAATGCAACAGCGGGAAGGAGTTCCATGAAAAGGTACACTCGGGAAATTTATAGGTGAAATAATGGCTAAAAGAGACATCCTTGATCACAACGTAGGAGAGGAACAAAAACCAAGGTTGCAGTTGAGCAATGGGGGGAATGCAACATAATTACCAGTGAGTTGTCTCGAGAGCTCTATGGGTGTGATTGCGCTACTAAGGAAAGGTTGAGTGAGCCTGTGCTGTAGAGAAGAGTTTGAAAGTGCCTATGCAGAGGAAAGAGATCCCGAGAGAGTCTGCATTATTGTGTGAGAGGTCGTGAAGAGCCAATGGAATAGAAGGGGTCGAGTGCTGAATGTGTGATGTTGAGAGCACAATGATTTTGTGGTGTGGGAAGATTGTTAAGAGAGTTGTGTGCTAGTGGGTTGTGAGTAAACAGGTATATTTTGCAGAGTGAGCAGAGGACAGAGAATGTTGTGTGGGCCAAGGGTTGAGGAGAACAAAGCTGAAAATAGACAGAGTGGCTGCCAATTACATTGAGCAGTAGGCTATCTTTTGAGTGTAGATTGGAACCTACATACAGGAAGTTTGTGCTTCCATCTCTAGTGGGTTTCTAAAGAAAGATTGGGGGTTGGTGCCTCCTGCAAGTTGGTGCTTGCATAAATCCAAGGAGCTACAAGTTAGTTCTTGCAACAAATCCGTGAAGTTGGTGCTTTACATGGTGCTTCTAATAAGTTGATCAGGTGTCTACAAAAGGAGGGAATTGGTGCTCCTGGTAAGTTGATTAGGTGTCTGCAAAAGGAGGGAGTTGTTGCTTCCTGTGAGTGGTGACTTACAAATAGATTGATATAATAGAGTAGGTGCTCTTATTTTTACATCAATAACAACAACAAGGTTAGGTGATTTTTTTCCCAAAAGGCATTAGGGGAATTTTGAAGTCTAAAATGGGAAAAAAAGAAAAATAATTTTTTCAACTCATATTTCAACTTATCTCCCTATGGATTTACTCAAATTTCGAGCGGAAACACTCGTTGGATGCAAAGTTTTATTCCTCATCCAAGGAGTACCCATTTTGCATATTTTTGATGGACCCTACTACATGAAAAATGAGAAATACATGGAAAACATGATTGCAATCACGTTTTTCATGTATTTCTCATTTTCGTGTCGTAGGGTCCATTGAAAGTATGCAACATGGGTACTCCTTGGATCAAGAATTAAATTTTGCATCCAACGAGTACTCCCACTCGAAATGTGAGTAAAACCGTGTGGAGATAAGTTGAAAATACGAGTTGAAAAAGTAGTGTTATATTTTATTATTTTTTAATCTTTTTACTTTTTTACTCCAAAAATGGTGAATCATCCCCCATGGTTGGCATTGTCATCTTGAATCCTATTTGTTCTTACAAATTTTATTTTGGTTGTACATTTTTCTTAGGAGGCCCATTTTAGACCTCAAAATTCCCCTAATCGTTTCAAGGGAAAACCTCCATGTCTAATGTGTTTCTACTCATGATGTGTATACTTGTATTAGTTGATATGGTTGTTATTATGGTTTTTTAATGGTTGCTCTCATATAATGGATGTCAAATTTGAATGAGTAAAGATAAATTGGCATAAAAGTTAAAATTAACCTTAATACGGATTCACCCCGCCCCTCTCAATATTAACATTGTTTCCAACAAATTTAATATAATGCAATCAATACCCAAATTAAATTTATTAGAAACTTAATGTGGTGAGTGTGTATACAATTATTTTGTTAAAATACAAGAACATGAGACACATATAACGTAGCCAAGAATGATTTGCTCAAAACAATTGAGATTTTCAATTATGTGTATGTGCCATGAGGGAAAGATAGATCACATGAACTATAAACATGTAAATATAAATATCTTCAATCATGCATAATGCATCATAACATATATCTAAGATCAATTTAAAGAAAATTGCAACGATTTTATTTGTGATATTATTAATAATGAGCAATGTTTAATTAAATATCATGATTGTGACATAGAATGCTAACTGAAATAAAAGAAAAATTGGAGTATGTAACAACAATAAAATTCACATATTTATATGTGTTAAGCATGCACATTTATCATTAAATGTATCTTGAGAATATATATTGTTCCCTATTGGTTGTGGAATATAACAAGAATTGAATTTAACTTAAAATGTCCAATTATGATCCATATTTATGTGCATAAAGTATTTCTATCTCTATAAATTTCACACCATAAAAAAAATATGAAATTCAACACATTAATTTGAATAAAATCAGCAATAATTGTTATAGTATTGTAATAAATTGACGGAATTTAAAAATAACCATTTTATTCCATATTATTCACATTTAGCCGTTAAAATTATACTTTGTTATTCAAATCCATGCGTAATCATTAATTTTTTTTGTTCTTTTTACTAGGAAAACAAAGAAAAACTCAATTCTAAGTTAATTTTAAGAAACCATCAACATTGTTGAGACAATTTGGCACCATCATTAAATCACATAACATCCACTTAAATGTACCCATGAAGTGTGGATCAATTGGTTTGTGCGGGGTTTAGTCCCCACCAAGTCTCAAGTTCAAACCTCATGTGGATGAGTTGAGGATGGGAGCCACCTTTTGGGAAATTAAACTATCCCTAGGGGCATCCAAACTCATTCGAGTTTTGCAGAATCCTTTGATAGCATCCCACTAATGGGCAGCCTGTTCTTGCATCAAACATTAGGGTTGGCCCAAACTAGTTCTGAATAAAAACAAAAAAATCCACTTAACGATATTTATGAATTTTGAATTAATTATATTCTCCAAAATGTGAGTATTAACAAGTTCAAGTTAGTTGATCTATCTTCAAAAATTTACCAAGGATAAAACTTTAGATCAGTTGATTTACTCTTTCAAGTAAAACAAAATGTAATTAAAATTTAAGAATGATTAATTTGAAATATGTGTCTAAACTAGATTAAAATTTAAAACCTTATTTTTACTACCTTAAATAAGCAAATTTATTTATGAAATTTGAAATTTAAATACATTAAACTTGCTCAAATAGAAATTCAATTGAAAACTTGAAAAAATAACTCAACTTTAAAATTTGATCTAAGATGCTTCCCTCCCCTTGATGGCTCTCTTACTCAAAGTTGAGTTACTTATTACCCTAATGCATACATAGTGTTAAAAGTTTGTTGATTCAACCACAACACACACCACAAGAAGGTTTAAACCATAAATGGAAAATTAATCAATATTCACAACAAGAAATCAACAAATCATTGAATTAAAGAGCAAAACCCTAAGGATATCTAGATCTAATAATTCAATAAATTTAAATCTAAATAAGAGGTAAAAGGTAGTAGTCAGGCCAACTCTTGAAGACCTTTACCTTCATGTCAAATTCCCCTTAGGAGTATGCAAAAATATAAATCTTTAAGAAAATCCTTGAACAAAGAAAACTAAGAAAGAAAAGAAAATATATCTCAAAATTATTTGGCAAAAATTTCTTCAATTATCTCTCACAAATGAAATGGGTGAAAGAGTCTTCCACGTATAAAAAGGGAGCCTCTGAACCACTAATTATAAAACATGTGTTAATCGAAACTAGATATTAAATACAATTGGTAAATAACTAAGCATCATCCACATGAGGGAACATCTAGTCAAGGTAAAGATAAATCTGGATGAAACGTCAAAAAATAGAAAAATGGAGTGGATGAGGTCAGAAGGAGTGGAAAACATGATCTTCAGAGACTAGGAAGAGGTCAAAGATGGGAGCACTCCACTATAAATGGGTCAAGAGTGTGTGAGAGAGTCAAATAAGTTTAGGACAGAGAAATATACTTAGCCAAATGACTAAGTAGCAAAGTGATGTGTATGGAAGAAATAATGGTGGTCCAAGGTGGTTAAGGAGAGAAAAATACTTAGTCAAATGCTATAAAAATGAAATGAAAAGTGGAGAAGAGATAAATATGAGTAGAGCACTCTGGTAAATGAGGTCAATTAATATGAGAGGAGATACTAAAATATGGTCAAATGATAGTTTGATGAGGTGACACATGTAGAAGCGAGAAGATAGAGCACTCTAGCGAAAGGGAGGAGTTAAAAGGGTAAATCACTTTAGTAATGGAGGATTAAAATAATAATTGCAAGTGTGAGCTAAGTCATCTAGGCAAGTAATAAATCAAATTAAATCCAATGTAGAGCTAACATTTGGAACGAGTGTCGCCTTCTAGAAGATGTGGAAACTTCTACAAAACTACATTATCTCCCTCAAGTATGAACATATACATCAAAGAGGGGATTCACCCCATACATGCATCGATATACAACATAAAATTATAGTGATGTTGAGTGTACATAATTGTTGATGTATACCTTTGGTGCTGATGTCGCAATGAATTCATAATCACCGTGAGCATGACATGGGTCCCAATGCATGGACACACATCCCAATAAAATCTGACACATATCACAATGCGATTAAATATGGTTGTATAGGGTGACATCAATCCCAATGCATGTACATGGATCATAAGGCGCTATGTAAACACCTTGAGGCATGGTACATATATCCCAATGCATGGATTTCAACCTATAACGACACACCATCTTCAACTAGTTGTTAGGCGTTAATATGGATAATAGAATTTTGTACAAGTAACATAAAAAAAATGTAACCAATTTACTTAGAACAAACCAAGGGAGGCAACCTTACCCCCATTACATGTGTCTATGGGTTAGGACATAAGACATTTCCCATGTCCTTTTGGTTAAAGTAGGTAAATGATGTTAACTTATGGAAAAGGGGACATAAGGGAAATCCATGGATTAACTTTCAAAATCAAATTATGATGTGGATGGTCTATATTTGGTCTAACTATATGATTAGACTATGGCTGAAAATATTCATTTATTAACAAAATATTTTGAGGGGGGACTTTTTCCCTACTTTGGCCTACACAGGTTTCCCCTTTCCTTTCTTTTCATTGTTTTTCCAAGTCATTTTTCTTTAGATAGGCTTTCTACTCTTAGGAATTTGAAAGGGGAGGGGGGCAGGCATAGTGAAAAGTTGTACTTTATTTCCTTTTCTTACATTGTTTTGGCTAGACTTAATTAAGGTTTGCAATTTTATTTTCTTTTTTTCATCATTTCTCACCCTTTTGATAATATTTGATAAGTTAATCACAAGTTAGGGTATTGATTTTTTTATGGATAAGATGAAAATGTAGAAGAAATTGATGGAAAATTTTAAACATGGGAGGGATGTGACTATGTTATCCACCTTAATTTCCTAGTAATACCTAGTGGCTAAATTAAGGCACACCTATCCAAAAGTAATTATGTCTTCACATGGTTAGATTTAAAAACTAGGTAACATACTTACTGAGTTATAAGAATAAAATATCCATATAATGCTAACACATCGCAGAAAATTAAAAACCTTAGCCCACTTCTAAGCAAGAAACCCACACAATGAAAAATTATATCAGCTACAAGTTGAAGCATCATGGGACTGTTGAGAAATCAATAGGCTTATAGATTAAGGTTGATTTCTCTGTCATGATAATTACTTGTGAATGTTTGTTGGATTTATTAAATTTTATGTTCTTCTTCTTCATCAAGCAATTACCAAAAGTATAAAACATGAAGATCACAAGAGACAAAGAACACAAAGATGTAGGCTCCAAGCTAGATCAAAAACCCCAAAAGGGGGAAACCCAAGAAAAACTATCTTATTATAGAATCAGATCAAAGTGATATTTCCAAGACCTAAGACCAAGACCAAAACTTCCACAGAGACCCAAGCCATCCCTCCTCTAAGTTATCTTCATCAAAACACAGTGAATAAAAGTCAACACTGGTTAATTCTACGAATTTTGGTCCATCCCTGAAAATTCAACCTCCCCGAAATCTCAAGCCCTAAAATTTCGGCCCTATAACAACCTTAGAAAACCACTAGAGAATCTCACACATGTGAACATAAAATAGGGTAGAAATCAATTCATTTTTCTCTCTCCTTTTTACCTTCTCTTCCCTTCGACTTCGTTGATTCTTCTTCTTTCTCTTGCACATAAATCGAGTGATCGGTTACCAAAATGTGGAGCACAGTTGCCAATATATAGTTTTTTTACCATATGAAGAGACACACCTTATGGGCTAGCCAACTTGTCCATCTGAAGGGCCAACTTGGCCTTGTGGTGACAAAATTGTCTCTTTTAACTCAAAATAAAAATTTTATTTTCTTACAAATAGTCCAAATGGGACTTTGACTCATGACAAATTTTCTTATTGACTCAATAAACCATTGAAGCATGAACAACATGCTTTGAATAGAAAATAATAATAATAATAATAATTTATTTTTATTCTTTTTGATTTTACATGAAATAAATATTGATACAAGTACAATGATAATTATGAAGACCAAACCTAGTTACACTTTTCAATAGATACATCATCTAGCACATCAAAGATTGAGATAATAAGGCACATGAATTGATATATCTTTGAATATTAAGGATTAACGAGCACATAAATGCAATTGATGAATGGAGAATAATACATCCAAGTTGATGAGCAATAATTTCAACAAATCACACCCATATGAGTGTGTCTTTGAAGTAGTTTCCTAAAGAAAAACATGACTGAAGCAATGGTTGCCAATAAACATGTTGACTCTGAATCTAGTGATGCACCTAAGAATATTCCTCATGTAATTATGTGATACAATTATATGCTTGTCATGATAAACACTGGAAAAAATGTTGGCTCATTGAAGACATTGTTGATGATCAAATGAATTATTTGAAAACTAAGTATTATGTTGTTCAACAGAAACCTTTTGGTATTGATACCAAGCAAGTAACTCTTCACCGTCTGAAGTCTATTGAGTATCTTTTTGATCTAAGTGGATATTGGTGGCCACCTTCCTATTCTACCTAGACCTCTAGTGGGTTTCGTCGGTTTCCTTGATTATAGCATCATTTACTATTTTTAGCACTTTCTTGGGTCCTTAATTTCCAGAGTTGTTTTGACCCCTTAAACAGTGTTTTATATGTCTACAATCAAGGGCCTCTGACAAATCATGTAGTACTTCGATAGATCTTTCCAACGAGGCATCAACGCATCAAACGAAGATCGTACGACCAAGTTATGACCTAAGGAAGTTGGTTGCCCAACTAACCCCAACAAACCCCACAAACTCTTGGTCTTTCATCTTTTTGGGTTAGGGTTTTGTTTGTTTAGGATTTTCCTTTATTGTTCAATAATAAAAATTCCATAGAGCCTCATTGTAACACATTTCAAAGGCATGTGGCCGCCTCATCTCTTCTTAGAGATAAGCTACCATCATCTGATCTAGTTTATGTCCATTCTGTATGTAAGAATATTTCAGTTCTTTGATATTAATGAAATGAAGTTTTATTTCTACTGCATATCTATGTTTATGTTTATATCTATTTTTTTGTTTTCATGCGTAAGTCTGGATCAATGGTATCAGAGTGGTTTTCTCTTTCTATGTTTTTCTTTGCATGTCCCCAACGAGGTCAAGGTATAAGGAGTTAGGGATCGAATTGTTTGAACCTTTGCAAGACCATCCTGGAAAAACCCAACGGCCTCCCATGGTGGAAGAAAAGAAAGACAAGGGAGTAAGAGATCCTTTCAAAATATTTCTCAAGTAATCCCTCAAGTGACAAAGGAACACGATGATGGATGATTTTGTCCAAATCCTTCGACAGCTACCCATAGACGACCCATCTTCATCCAGTAGCCACTCTGGAGGTGCCACTCCTTTTAAGGTACAAGTTAACTTTGAAATTCCCATATTTGAAGGCTAGATATATGCAAACAGCATAGATAGATGGTTAAATCAGTTGGAAGGATATTTTCGATTCATGAATTTTCCAATCGGGAAAATATTTCTTTTGTACTCCTCAAAGTCACCCCTAATGTCAAGGACTGATGGGAAACCTACTGTGAACAAAAGGACGAGAGGGAATCCTCATTGTTTTCAGCCATACCCACTTGGAATTATTTCAAAAAAGATGCCATCAAGGAACAATATTACCCTGTCGGGAGCTATGAAGATAAATACATAAAGTGGACCACATTGCAGCAAGGAAGGGACCAAGATGTGTCGAAGTTCACAAATATTTTTCATACCCTTCATATGAAATTGGGTATCAAGGATTCTAAGCAGCATTTGGTACTCAAGTATCGCAGTTGTCTACACAAGTACATCCAGGACGAGATGGAGTTCCTAGACATCTCCTCACTTGACACCTCCTATCGATACGTTGTCAAGAATGAGCATAAATTTAAACAAAAGAAGCGAGACTTTGGATCTGCAAATCCGAAGCAAGGGAAAGGTACCCCCAAACTACAAAACGAAGGACAAATCCAAGGCGGGGAGACCCAGGACAACATGCCAATGCCACAAAAAAAGAACAACACCACAAATACAAAGAAGTACACAGGAAAATGGTGTGAGTTCCATAAGAGCCCCACTCATTACAAAAGTGAGTTTCGAGCCAAGCAGTCACTAGTGGCTAAGCTGAACGATTCTGAATCAGCTGCACGTTATAACTCTGAGTCAGAAACTGACAAGGGGAATGAAAAAGGGAAACATATTATTGATGTGAAGCCTAGTGCCACCGTTGCCACCCCCAAGATCCAGAAGGTTGAAACCGAAGATCCAGAGGAGGGGGAGCGGCTCTTCCACTCACATATGTGGGTGAAGGATTCTCCATTGTAGTTCATTGTCTACAACGGAATCCAAAAGAACCTCATTTCAGTAGAGGTCATCAACTGGTTGGGCCTACCGACCACACAACACTTGCAGTCGTACACCATCGGGTGGCTTCACCAAGGGTGAGGTCTCCCTGTCAACCAATAGTATCGCCTTCCCTAGAACATCAAGCCCTTCACATATGAGGTATTGTGTGATGTTTCTCCTCTTGAAGTTTGTGATGTATTATTATTCCAACCATACTTGTGGAAGTGTCATGTTGTGTATGAGTCTAGGCCTCGCACTGTCATTATTTCTTTGGGAAATAAGTTATACAAGATACTGAAGGTAGCACCGCCTAATTTCATCTCTTTGATCTCTATGAAGCAATGCAATAAGGTCATTTCCCAGACTGGGAAATTTTTCTTCCTTATGATTCACCCTCAGAGCAAGAAGAATATTGTGGCCACATCCACAGCCTCTAGACAGGGCTCCTCTGCATGGTAGCAGCAAATGAACAAGGTCGTAGAAGAGTAAAAGGACATCTTCACCTCACCCACAGGGGTACCCCTACACTATCAGGTCAAGCACTCCATCGATATGACCCCGGACCACTAACCAACAGACCAATCTACCAACGCTCTGTTCTGGAGAACGATGAAATTAAGAGGCAGATTCAGGAGTTGTAGAAAGGGCACATCAGGCCAAGTTCATCACCCTGTGGGAGCCCGATCGTGTTGGTACAAATGAAATATGACACCTGGAGACTTTGTATTAAATATCAGGCATTGAATAAGATCATCGTCTAGAATAGGTATCCAATCCCATGGATTGATGACCTTCGGGACCAGCTCAAGGGGCCCAAATATTTCAAAAAGATTGATTTAAAGGCTAGTTATCATCGGATACCAATTGAACCCTCTGATGTGTGGAAGGCTTCCTTAAAATCCAAGGAGGGCCTTTTCGAATGGTTGGTCATGCCTTTCGGGTTGACGAATTCCCCCCACAACCTTCATGCGGTGGATGGAAAACATCTTGCATCCCTTTACCAACTTGTTCGTGGTAGTGTATCTAGACGACATATTGATCTTTAGCTACAGTTGGGAAGAGCATATACACCATATCCGACAGGTCCTCCAAACCCTATGACAGCACAAATTGTGTACTAATTTGGAGAAATTCACTTTTGGTATGACTCGGGTTCAATATCTGGGGTACATCATTAATGAACGAGGTGTGCATGTGGACCTAGCCAAGATACAAGTTATTCGAGATTGGTCAGCCCCAACCACTCAAACATAGCTCCACAAATTTCTTGGTCTTGCCAATTTCTATCACAGGTTCGTGTTGGGATTCTCTCATATGACTTGGCCTTTGAGTCAAGTCACCAAGGGCAGAACGAAAGAAAATTTATTTTGGTCTAAATCCCAACAAGAGAAGTTTATCGAGTTGAAGCATTACCTCTGTTCTACACTAATGCTCACATTACCAGACCCACAAAAACCATTTGAAATTGAGATAGACACCTCCGACTATGTTATTGGTGTAGTTCTTACCCAGCAGGGGAATCTAGTGGCATATCACAGTGAGACACTTTCAAATACAGTCTGAAAGTATACCACTTATAACAAAGATATGTATTCTATTATGCACACCACATATCTAAAAAAATTCCATTTGAACATCAAGTACAAGAAGCGTAACACCAATAATGTTGCAGATTGTCTCAGTCGACCACCAGTTATGGTGTTGACCATGGTGCTCGACTCTTTTGGACACGAGACTTCGGGGTGGCCACATATTTACAATAGTGATCCATAATTCAACAACACATACCAGATGCTCTTGGAAGGCAAGTAAGTTCCAACTTTTCACCTTCAGGATGCACTATTATGCCACCTGGGACACCTCTGTGTTCCTACAAGCAAGTGTGCCAAGATGATTTGGGAGGTGCACTACAGTCGAGTCACTTGACGTTTCAGAGTAGAGAAAACAGTGTCAGTGTTGCAGAAATATTTTTATTAGCCAAACCTTCAACACGATGTTGGGAAGTACATCAAATCCTGTACTACCTACACAATTACCAAACCAATAATCAAGAAGCAAGGCATATATACTCCTCTGCCTACTCCTAGTCATCCTTGGGAATCCATCTCCATGGATTACACGTCAGGCATTCCTTCTATTAAATATGGCAACAAATGCGTGTTTATAGTCGTCGACAGATTCTCTAAGATGGCCATTATGGCAGCCTACAAGAAGAGTATCATAGCAGAAGCCACTACTAAGCTCTTCTTTGAACGAGTGTGGGTATATTTTGGGATCCCACAGTCCATTATTTAAGATCGGGACAACAAGTTCCTAAGTACATTTTGGCCAAGCCTCTAGTCGATGCTAGATACCAAGATCACTAAGTCCATGACCTTCCACCACCAAACTGATGGCTAAACAGAGGTCGTGAACAGGATGATCATACACATTTTGCTCATGTACAACTCAAAGCATCCATGCACATGGGTTGAAAGCCTCCCCTATGTCTAGCACAACTACAACAGATCTTTCCATAGCTCAACTGACCACAACCCTTTCAGGTGGGTTTGGGATTCCAGCCACTATGTCCCATTGATGTGGCCATACCATTTGCAGCTACTCAAGCATATTCGGCTCATGTCCAATCTGAAGTTGATCGAGTCAATAGATTCATTTAGTGCATTCAACACATCCACCAGCAGGTCCATGACATATTGGACAGAGCCAATGCTAAGTATAAGCAGCGTCATGATCAACATCGAGTGCCACACAAGTTTCAGGTGGGCGACAAAGTTTGGTTACATTTGCAGAAGGAGAGCCTCACTAGGCCCCACCACAAGCTTCACCTGCTCTGATATGGGCCATAAACCATCATGAAGGTTGTAGGGGAAAATTCCTTTGAGCTCAGAATTCCACCATTCCTTGGTATGCACCCTTTATTCAAATTGGATTGTTGCATCCATACTTTCCTCCATTGTTGGACGCATCTGACGTTGTTGAGCAACTGACACCAACAGAGCTCAACCCAAGCTGCATCGAGCAGGCCACAACTGACGGGAACATGGACACATAGATCAAGAACACTCACCCGTAGAGGATACAACTATATGGAGTTGTCAAAGCAGGCCAACGCCTTCACCAGGGCAAGTGGTTCGCTAGGGACCAGATTCAACATAAATTTCCTCACCTCATGGGGGCTCTGCACGTAATGGGGACCATTGCTTCCTAAGGAGGGGGGACTAATCTAAGTGGATATTGGTCGCAACCAACTGATTCCACCTAGACCTCCAATTGGTTTCATATGTTTCCTTGATTATAGCAAAATTTACTATTTTTAGCAGTTTTTCATATCATGAACTTTTGGAGTTGTTTTGACCCCTTAAACGACATTTTTTTGAGGTCTATATCAGACCCATAGTTGTTGGCAAGGGCCTGCAGCAAATGTTTTAGTACTTGGAGAGATATTTCCAACGAGGTATGGTACATGCCAAATGAAGATCGTATGACCAAGTTATGACCCCGAGAAGTTGGTTGCTTAACTAACCCCAACGGGGCCCACAAACTCTTGACGTTTCACTTCCTGGGGTTAGGGTTTTGGTTGTTTAGGGTTTTCCTTTGTTGTTCAATAATAAAAAGGCCTTGGAGCCACATTGTAACATAGTTCAGAGGCATGTAGCCACCACATCTTTTCTTAGAGATAAGCTACCATCGTCTGAGCTAGTTTATTTCCATTCTGTATGTAAGCATATTTCAGTTCTTTGATATTAATGAAATGAAGTTTTATTTCTGCAGCATCTCTATGTTTATCTTTATATTTGTATTTTGTTGCATTCTTGCATAAGTCCAGATCACTTTGGAGTTTTTTCCTATTGATGAAACAAGATGATTATGGATTTTAGGAAGCACAATCCATTCGCTGGAATCTTGCATAGTTTGATCTAGGAGCTAAGGTATGTATCAAAATATTTAGGAGTGAATTACCTACTATGATTCTAGATATCCCCTAGTGCCTTGGACAAGGGTTTTGGAACACTAATCCCCATTCTCTTGCATGCTTTGAAAGATGGAACCTATTTCACTATGAATCAAAAGAACACCGGAATTAACAATGTTAATATTGATAAAACATTTTTAACATGTGCTCTATATGCCACATAAAGAGGTAGGACCTACTTGGAAATCAGAATGGTACTCCTCCTTGGTTGGAGGTGCTTGAAAATTGAAATGGATCTGTCAATGACAGTTATATGCACAATGAATTGACCTTTAGAGAAAACCTAGTGGCCAAAACAATAGACATAATGATATTTATCCATCATCTATATTCTTCAATGCAAAATTTCCAAGAACATTGGGACAACAACAAGATTTTTGGTGGCTTATTAGTAGACACACTAAATATAGGTTTGAAAATTATGGGTAGCCCCATGATGAACCTTCAACCATATCTTCAAAAAAAAAGTTAGACAACACTTGGTACCTTCATATAGTAGTCAAGGAGGATTTCTAAAGTTGTTTTAGGAAGATAGGGTGTGGTTTAATAATGATTACTATAGCCCCATTCAAAATTGGATAGATGGATCTTGCAACATCCTACACTAGCCTTTGCATCTACTTAATGAAGTGTTTGATAAGTAGATACCTGCATCTACTTTCATCCCAACAGTGACAAATATTCAAACCTATTGTCCCCTGAATTTCGGTGTCTTTGTTTGCGCAATGACCAAACAAAGATGGATATATCATTGTACTAGTAAAGTGTTTAGATGGATGCATTAGAACACCAATTTCACCTCTTTCACATGCTCTAGTAGGGTAGGAAAATGAATAAGCTCATTTGAGCAATAATGTAGCTTGAATAAGCTCCATTGAGCACCAGACTTCATTTCATGAATGATTCGTCTTTTTTATTTCTAAAAACCAAATTTCATTGTGTTTGTTGGACGTGGAGGTGATTCTAATATGTAAATATGACAAAATTACAAGGATTTCATGCATTCCCAATAAAAATTCATGCCCCAAGTTGGAGCCTATGTTGCCCCTTGTTTTGGCATAAGGGTACCCCAATTAAAAATCTTCACTTGATGAGATTTTGATGAAATTGAAATTGAAATTTGAAGTAAATTTTGTTGCATGGAAATTGATGATATTTTGATGACAAGTTGATTGATCATGGGATGACACATAATTCCTTTTGGATTAGCCTAGTGTTTGATCATCATAATGGCTTCATTCAAGTTGTAGAGCATATTCATAGTGTCCAATGTAGTCCAAAATTTCTAGGGCACCATCATGCATCTCAAGGTAGTTCATAGTTCCAGAGGCATTGATTAAAATTAATTTGAGTTATCCTTCATGTATTATAGCTTCCCGTGCTATGCCATGTTCTTTATTTTGGATTTCTTGCATGTCCATGGTTTTCATATTTTGAGGCATTAGTCACCCAATTTGAGGGGACATCCACCTTGGATATTACATTTGGGGTTCCATTTGACATATGTGGACTCTTTTGGGTCTCCCTTGATTTGGGGAAGTTTTGGCATGATTTGCAAGGGATTATCCCACCTTGGAGACATCAATATGACTTCTTGGAGCTAATTTTGAGCGGTTGTCCATTCATGAGGGTTATATGTTGACAATAATACTGAGAGGGGGGGGTGAATCAGTATTATCTAATTATTTTACCAAATCTTTCTTATTTATACTTTGAATTATTTTTGCATACCAAAACCATAAATAATGAGCATGAACCAGAAAATCAGTCAGTCAAATCAAAGAACACCAGATATAAGGTGGAAACCCAATGTGGGTGAAAAACCACCTGCTGCAA
>APFE030742656.1:0-12196 GCA_000404065.3 Pinus taeda | reverse complement strand
TTGAATTTCTAAATAATTTGGTAATTAAAATAAGTTTTAACAAACAAATAAATAAAATTCATTATTCTCCTGATAGGTTTTAATATCAGTAGAAATTTCAAATTTGTTACTTTAAAATTTGATTTTTAAATGGATTTGTAACTAAAACAAGTTTAACAAATAAATAAATAGAAATAATAAAGAAAAAAAACTAAAATTCATTATTTTTGAGGTTTTAATTATCTTTTAAGTTTGATCAATTTATTATTAAGATGGATATAAACCGGCCTAGATCCATCTTATTCCCAAATCTATCAAGCGCCAAGAGGGATCAAATCTCGAGGTGCAAACCTCTGTTTTGAGTGCAAAATTTGCGAAAAAGTTTACACCTCCAGAGATTTGATCCCTCTCAGCCTTTGATAGATCCAAGATTAAGATGGATCTAGACTGATTGATAACTCAATTTTCAAAAAAAAATAATATATATAATGCGGGTATAATCTTACAAAAAAAAATTATGAATTATACGTACATAAATCACTAGTAGAAAGTAAACATCTTTACTTATTAGGCTATGGATGACTGGATATCTACAAAATACATAGGCATTCATTTGATTAAAATAATGCATTTCATTATATTTTTTTCCATGTACTTATCATTCAATACTTTAGAAATTACTTGTCCACATACAGCACAAATACCACTTGAAGTTCCTAGAACTGAAAATGAGCGAATCGTGCGAAATAATTATCCTTTAAGTTGCCTCAAATCCACAATAGCAAAGAACACATTTGCATGCCTTTAATGTACACAATAGGATATCATAAAACTAAAAATGGAATATGAAATACGTAGGCTACGGTTCACAAAAGTGAAACTGGAATGCTGCATTTGTCAAACAATGCACTCCTTGTGCAACAGCAGTTTGCCATTCTTCCTAGCTCCAAAGTTTCTGTTCCATCATTCATCACAAATGTGAACTACTTGCTTGCCGACATTTTTACCATGGAAAAGCCCCACAAGAGCTGATGGTGCATTTTCAAGGCCTTCAGCAATGTCTTCAATGTATACTATCTTCCCTTCTTTAATAAGATTTATTGTAGACTCTAGAAACTGAGGGTATAAGTGCAGGTAATCAGACTGAAGGAAACCTTTCATGCTTATGCGCTTAGGCACAAGCTGATACAAGTTTTTTATACCTTGTTCACTCTGAACACCAGTTTGAGCAATCATACCACAAACAGCAATGCGGCCATGGACTTTCATATTCCCCAGCACTGCGTCGAGCATATCACCACCAACATTATCGAAATAGATGTCGATCCCATCTGGAAAATGCCTGACAGTGAACAGAGATCATAATTAACTAATTTGTGTACCACTCTATCAACAATAGTTTAGGCTGGCATTGCACACCCAACAAATCTTACCAACGAGGAACTGGTAACATACAAGACCAACAAAAGAACATGTAGTATGCTAAGTCCAGACTCCACATTGAAAGAAAGAAGCATGAAAACTTAAAAGCAGGTAAAAACAACAGATGGACCATTTTCTTGACTGTTGCAATGTATCTGCAAGGGACACAGTCTGACTGCACTGCAAAAGATGATATAAGATATCTACATGAATCATGTAAGTTATCCTCAGCTCCACATTAATGGTATTGTATTTTCCTATTATTTAGAGAAAGCATAGTAAATGCTTTTCGTGATAATCAATCATGAGGTTAAACAACATATAAGCCACTCCAAACAGAAACAAGAATCTCTGAATGATCTAAAGAAAATCACATGCATAGCATAAGTAGGACTTTCATTCGTTTAATCTAAGACATATATAGAAGAAGAGTATTGACATCTTATCTGACGTCACATGCACAATTTCTCACTGGATAATATTCCCCATCTACCTCTGAATATTTTATACAAGACAATACGATTGCAGCCTTCACCTTTACTACGAGTCGGTCAGAACCACAGCCAATATATTTTGTATTGCACAATTATATTTTTTCAATGAAACAGTTAGAGATTGTATTGAAAAAGAGCTGTGGCCACACCAGATAACTTGATAATACAAAGGTTTAGAAGTAAGATAATGACTTGCAGTTCTTTCATCCTCCCATCGAATAGCTGGGGAGAATAAGCCAGACATCCCACATAGACTTCTATCAGACTTCTGAGTACAAGGATAAATTCGTACAAATTGATTACATAATAAAATGCAGAAGTAATACATAATTATCATTTGCTAATTGTTCTGCCCAACTTTAAAATGGTCGATTCCAGGGTTAACTGATGACCCAATAGAATATTTGATTCTATCTCATAATCTCTCTAATCCGAGGGGAGGGGTTTGGGGCTTTTTTAAGACTCCAGCAAAAGAAAGAGATTCAGATATCTTTGTCAGATGAGCATGTGGCACTGGGAAAGCGAAAAGGGTTACATTCGTTTTCGGCTCCACATCTTACTCCTCTACCTGATCTCCTTCATCCTCATTATTCTCTATTTCCTCTTCTCATTCCTCTACTCCCACTTATTCCTCATCTCCCTCCTATGCTTCCATTTTTTCCAATGAGGTATCAACCTTTGGATCCATTTGGGATACATCCACACGGTGATCACAATGAGTTGATCTAGAACTGGGGTGAAAGTTTGTTGGATCTACACCACCTTCAGGATAATCAGATCCAGACTTGGGATCTCTCAACATTTTGTCTTGTAGGTTTTAACCTCATAAAATTAATTGCTGCAAACATATTCCTAATAAAATAGGAAAAATGCAATGACAAACACACACATAAATACAAAAAAATTATTCTGGACATTGTTACAATACAACATATATATCTCCTGACATCCATGAACTACCAATTCATTTACCTTGTATTAGAATACAGTTGTAGTTCCTTAACCAAAACTACAAAACCATGGGAAAAACCACCATACGCCACAAAACCACTTTTAACAAACCATGTGTTGAAAACCACCACAAACGAATGCAACAAACCGCCCAAAAAAATTCCAAAGACATTGACTTTGAATCCCGACATAGGGAGGGTTTTGCCCCCTTGCAAACCCCCCCAAACAGGAAGGGTTGTTGTGCATCATACATTGTACAACGCGTGGGGATAGTCATGCAAATAATATAACCTATGTTGCATGAGTTTCTAGAACGTGGGAACGTTGGGAACTTGGATGCGGGTGTCCGGAACAGCTAGAGGTTTCCCCAAAATTTACAGAAAACGGCTAATAGGGAGTGGTAATATTATATAATAAATTAAAATATAAAACAATTAATTTATTAATTATATAATTTGTATAATAATTAAAATTAATATTGAATCAAAATATTCAAATATTAAAATCAATTTAAATATATAATCTCTCTTATATATAAATATATTCTCTGGGTGTCTCTCTCCCTGAGTCCCTCTCTTTTATATATATATAATGTCAAGTTCATTATCAGTTCTCTTAAGAGAAAAAACAACTCTAATGTTTAAGCATTGACTGCCACATACAATATGCACACACAATCTTTTGTGATATATATACATAAACAGCAAAAGAAATACTCATCAGCATGACATCTCAGATATTGCCCTTACGTCGAGGTGCCACATGCTTCCTTAACCCATCAAAGGATTGCTCTAGTTTCTCAATTAAGGATATCGGTGTTAAGGATGTCTTTGGCCTTTTTTCTAGCAAGAGTTTCAACATAGGCTCATGTTTTGTGGGCAGTTCAGCATATTTCTCTACAGGCTTTGTATTCCCCAACCCCAGGGAATGTCGGAACTCCAAAAAAATCAGTCCTCAAAGCTCCCGGAACTTTCCCCAGCTCCCATTGCAGCTCCCGCTGAAAAGGTAGCGTTCCCATACAATTCCAAAGCTCCTGGGAGCGCGAGAACCATTGGAACGGGTTTTCCACCTCTCGGGAACGATTTCGGTGTAACAGAATATAACACATACCCAACATTCTCCCACTTATTGTTTTCTTTGCACACAAGGGATCAGAGGAGTACATGATCATCAATCTAGCGCAATAATGTCCATTGTTTCTCTACACCAAGAGAACTTTTCAATGCTCATAGATTTTGTTAATGAATCTACAACATTCTTCAAAATGTCCACTTTTTCCAGCAGCACCTTCTTGTCTTCAATCATATCTCTCACGAAGTGATACTGAACAACAATATGCTTTGTCTTCAATTGATACGTTGGATTCTTTGCCAAAAATATTGCACTTTGATTGTCACGATCTACCTTTATAGCTTGTTGCACAAATCCAATGCCTAAACACAATCTTTGTAACCATACTACTTCCTTGCTTGCATGAGCGGTCACCATGTATTCAGCTTTTGTAGTGAAGAGTGCCACTACAGATTGTCTTTTTCTCATCCAACTAATTGCTCCTCCAAATAGGTTAAACACATACCCACTTGTAAATGTTTTGCAATCTAGATCTTCAAGCCAATCTGCATCAACAAAGCCATGTATGTCCAACACTATATCCAACCTTGGTCTTCCTTTATAGCATAATCCATGGCTATAGTGCTAAAGCAAATACATGAAAACTCTCCTTACTGTTATCCAAAGCTCATTCCCTGGTTTTGACATATATCTGCTCAATACTTCCACTACATGTGCAATGTTTGGTCTAGTACAAACCATTGCATACATCAAGCTTCCAACCGCACTGGCAAATGGAACATGACACGTCCTCGTCCTCTTCTTGTGTCTTGGGAGACGGGACATTGATCTGCAAATAACTTTACACCTGCAGGAATAGGCACATTTACTGGTTTACATTCCTACATATTAAACCTCTGCAATATTGTTTCTACATACTTCCTTTGACATAACCAATGTTTCATGTTTTCCCTATCTCTTTTAATTTCCATGCCCAAGATAAATTTTGTTAATTTGGCATATAAGCGACAAATTCCAATCATGGGACTAGATTCCTCTTTTCGAGATGACCAATTTTGACTTTTAAAGCACTTGATTTGGACAAGTGAAAGTGTATTTTTGAATTGAAGCCCACATGTGCACAAAAGGACAAGTCGACCCAAAAGAGAAATTGGGCAACCTCAAATGGCTATAAATACAAGTCAAGTGACCCTCATTTGGAAATCATCGTGATCATTCTTCTTTCTTTGGTTTGGCTCGCATAGGTCTGAGGTGGTTGATGAAGATTGGTTTGTACAGGTCCCAAATTGCAAGGTCTGAAGCTCGCACGTAAGATCTAGGGTTTTGGTTTCCAGCTGTAGGGATGACACAGAATTTTTCGGCTGCAACCGCAAGCACATAGGCTCATGAGTGTGGTTGGAGGGTTTCAGCCACACACAAGTACACTCTCTGCGTGCGTTTGGAAACTAGGATTTGAGTTTTTTCAGTTGACTTCAAAATTCAACAGTTGACCACGGGCTTCTGAATTAGGGTTCTGATTATTAGCATTGTTGGGTTCATCTCTTGGATATTGATTAGTTGATTTTGCTGGATAGTTTTGTGGTTGAAGATATGAATCATTGTACTCTCTCTTTGTTGAACATTTTATGACAATCTCATAAGAAGAATTTGAAAAGGTTTTCCCCGTGGTGGGTTTTTCCCTGGTCTCTGACCAATCCTGATATCTCTATGTACGAATGAATTTCTTCTAATGTTCCTTTATGTTCTGCTGCATTGATGATGATATTGTTCTTTCTATATAACTGCATATGTTGCTAAATAATGTTGTAAAATTGATTCATGTTATGATGTTGTGGGGTGAATTCAATATGTAAATGATGAAATGCAATTATCTAAAGCAAAGAACAATATATCCCTAAGAAAAATTAACATGGAATCGGGCGTTGGGCTAAAGAAAAGTCATTGAGATCACCCCTATAAAGACAACATTGATGGAAGCGAGTTAAAATGGAGGAGACCTAAAAGAATACTAGGGTTTGAAAGAAACCCTAGGCAATCTGGTTATTAGGGTTTGATGGATATTATGAGGTTAG
The DNA here is from genome assembly GCA_000404065.3 of Pinus taeda. NCBI lineage: Eukaryota > Viridiplantae > Streptophyta > Pinopsida > Pinales > Pinaceae > Pinus > Pinus taeda. Next base: position 6,207 of record APFE030742656.1, on the reverse strand, counting down.
GATTTGGAAGAAACCCTAAATTATGACAAAGATTTGAGATATGCAATCTAGAAACCCTTCCCTTCCTTGATGTTCTTGTCTCCCGACAACCTGATGGTTCCCTATCCCATCAAGTCTAACGAAAAAAGATCCACATTGATCGGTATCTCCATGCTTGTTCTCACCATCATACATCACAAAAATCTGGTGTTCTCAAAACTCTCGTTTGTCGAGCCCTTAAAATCTTTGCTCCTCAATTCTTTCCTTAAAAAAAGCTCATCTTTTCCAAGCTTACAAAGTCAATGGCTACACCCCTTCTCAAATTCATAAAGCCTTTCATGATGTTTCCCGTCCCAAATCCCAATTTGTTCCCCCCTCTCCTCCCCAATGTCAGGTCTCTCTTCCCTATATTAAAGGGACCACTGACCTCATTTCAAAAATCTTATCAAAAAGGAATATTAAGACCACATTTAAACCTCATAGAACTCTTAGGCAGATGTTTCGGTAAGCCAAAGATAACTCTGACCCCATGTTATGTTCAAGGATTTACCAAATTCCCCGCTCATGCGGAAAATCTTGTATTGGTCAGACTAGTCGTCCCTTCAAAGCTCGCTTAAAAGCCGATACTAACCATCTTTGTTTATCCAAGTCAATCACTAATGAACATTCTTTTAATTCAAAACACCTTGATTACTTTGATCAATCCAAAACCCTGGCCTGAGTTCCTTTTTACTACACTCGCATTATCAAGGAAGCTCTTGAAAATGAGAAACACCTTGATAATTTCAATAGAAAAGATGGATTTAAATTAAGTCAATCCTGGAAGTCTATTATCCATCACCTTTCTCAATCAATTTATTAATTTGTTTATCTTATTTATTTTATCTAGTTTATTCTAGCCTTATTTAATCTGGTCTAATCCCTTCCCAATTTTTTTTATCAGGTCCATAAGATATTATAGTAAATTTTATTAATTTTAAATTATTTACTTATTAAATAATAAGTACGATTCCTCAAAAAAAATCTTTTTAAAGTTTATTTTTAATCTCCCTTAATTATTCTTTAATTAAATTAACTAAATATATTTCAATTATTAATGTGAATTATTATTACTATATCTTTAAATATTCCTGTAATCATTGTAATCATGTTCTTAATAAATTGAACGTAAACAAATTTATTTCTATCCTTTGTCTTAGTCTATGTCATTAATATAAATATCAAAAATCCTTGTTAATATTTAAAAATTAATCCTTTAATTTCACCCCCTTATCTTTAATAATTGATTTTGGTATGATTGAAAATAATAAATTTTTTATTTATTTTTTAATTTCTTCTAAAGCTATAGTTTTTAATATTTTGTCAAGTTTAAATCAATATAATTGCCTTGACTTTGATTTAAACTAATATGTAAATCTTTAAAATAAAAAATCTTTATAGAATAAAATCTTAATTAAAAAAAATAGTATTATCAATTAATCTTTTATTACTTAATTTTCTTACATATTCCCTCTCTTATTGACTTGACCTTAACGGCTATTTTTGAATAATTTCATTATTTTTCCTTTACGACTACTTCATTTATTTTCTATTTAAGGCTAACCAACACTTGCATGTTATCATTCAATATTCTCTGGTCCCTGATGATGGGTAGAGGGTAAACCCAGAACATTGGACAGGATATTAATCTTATACACAGTCCCATCTAGAAATCTTCTACGAACCCTAGCATGATCAATGTGAAGATGTTCTAACACTTGTGACCGGTTTGATGTACCACTAGATGGGATAGTCTCAATTAGGCCTGGTTGCTGATAAAGTTGGTTGAAATATAATGAAAGCAACAATGTTATATGGGCAATGGACAGTCATGACCCTTGAAGTCTAGTTCAAGAGGGAGATGATCACCTCTCATTAAAGACAAGTACTTTTTTGATTTATGTTACTTCTTTATGTCTTTAGTTTTGTTTAGATTTATTGATTTGATCATTGATTATACTTCCTGCATGTATATTTGAGTATTTGGATACTTCTAACCTCCTGATGAGATATGATAATTGGATCCTTCTTGAGGATCATCCGAGGTGCAGGAAAAGATAGCTAGTGCAGGAACAGGAGCTACAGGTGCCCATGAAGAGAAGAGCTAGTGATACAATGTGCAAAGGTATCTGAATGTTATAAGGTATGTATAGTATATTGTTTCAACTATAATATTGGATGGCAAGGTAAGCTCTAAGGCATGATGGGAATATCACCTTCATCAATGACTCATATATGCATATGAAAGTAAGTTTGATTGGTATTGTAATATATTGGTGCACTTGATATTTGACAAGTATCTTACATTTTAGACATGATGGATTTCTTGATTTTATGAAGCAAGCTAGATACATTGTTTTTTATATATGGTGACTTGATACTATAGTTAAATGCTTGTAATAAGCATGGTAACCTTGATGATGAAAGTGTAACAATAAGATGGATACTCAAGATCTTCTTGTGGACCTTGTTTAGTTTTCGATAAGCTTAGAAAGTATGAATGGATGCCTTGACTTAAAGAAGTGATGTAGTGATTATGATCTTTGAAGTATGATGATACACTTGTCAGTTGCCCTAATTATATGACACTAACCATTGATAAAAGTTTGATGTCATATTCATATGTGATGATAAAGCAGTTGATGCTAACATGTTATGACCATGATGAATATATGTTTTAGAACCTGATATAGTTTGATTTCATGATCTAACAATTTTGTTGATGCATGATAGTATTATGATAAACAAGTTGATGTTTTGAATGATGATGACTGAAGTGGTTTCCCATTTAAAGGGAAAAACTTTTCATGAGATTTTAACACCTATTATTATTTGAAAAGAAGACTATTGACTGTTGGAAGAAGGATTCTAGACATGAATAAACATCTTATGTTGTGGAAAAAGGTTTTGGCAGGTTCTAATTTTCACAGAGAAGGGTTCTCCTAGTCTAAGCCCCAACCGTACGGAAGAAGACTTAAGGGTGCAGTTATAAGCCTCCCAACTGTGAAAATTGCTACACTGGAATCCCTATTGCAGCGAACTGATGTTACTTCTCCTACTTGATTAAATCACACAAGTTATTCACTGTCTTCTTCGGTAAATTTCGAAGTAAATACATTTGCAACCTTCACTTAATTAAAATATTTGTAGAAACAAAATATTGAGCAAGAAAGAACAATGCAACACATAGGACAGTTATTTTTTGACAAATAGTCCCCAGAAAAACCCAATGCGAGAAAACCAGTGCAGCAACTCTGAGGGTTTATTATTATGCAGCAAAAAATTCTGAGTACAAATCTAGGATGCTCAACTAGCAATTCTTTACAAAGAAAATACTGGACAAAAGACTAGTGAAATGATCTCACCCTGGCACTGGAGAATCAGTGACTGATCCTTTAGCTCTTGAGGCTCTGCGTCAACCTCTGCATGACCTCTGCGGAAAATTATGTCACCCTAGGTAGCTTCTGTGTCACCCCTCCTGGGTATTACATTGCCTCTCTGCTCTGGATCCTCTGCTAGCTGAGAAATCAACTTTCCTACCTCCCAGACTCACACCCTGGCTTCCAGCAACTGAACTTCGAATTCCCTCAACAAAAACTCAACTTCCCCTCATTGACTGCACTGCCTCTGCGTTAGCACTGCGTAGGCGAGCGTCAGCCTTCCTCTAGACGTCTTTTTGTCCTCTCTTTGCCTTGTACTCTCTGGGAATTCCTTCTCCCAGATTCTCACTGCCCCTCTACTGCAAGATCTCCTCAATTGATTTTCCTCCTGAGAACTTCTCACTTCAGAAAATGATTTTCTCAATCTCTCTGTGTGTTTTCCAATGACCCGTAAGTCCCTTCTTATATCTCCTTGTTGGATAACCAACGGCCTAGATTAAAACATAATCAAGGGCTCAGATCAATTTGACTTGATCCATGGCTTTTTCTAGAAGTTTCACCCCTGATTAGATTAATACCCATTAAAATTTTAATCTTCCTAAGTTTAGACTTAGGAACCCCATTAAAAATATTAATTATTTTAATAAAATCACTTTCAGGTGGAATTTCCCAAAACGCTTTCTGGGTTCTTTGGAATACATGTGCCCAAGCCTCCCTGCAAAATTTGAGGCTTAGAGCACATCCGATGCTACCCCAAATCAACACTCCCTCTTAGCGAGGAATGTGCTCTAACAATATACTGCCTCTCTACATACTGCTCTGACTTTGAAGCATCGTCTCTGCGCTGCTGATGTCTAGTGTACTGTCCACCAACCACTGCGTTTTTGTTGCTACTCTATTGCTACCTTTGACATTGCCACTGCCAATGCTACATTTGTACTGCAGCTTCCTCTCAAATGTTGCATCTGCTATGCTGCCAGCACTGCCACTATTAACACTGCATCCATACTGCAACTCAGTTGTTGAGAGAAGCAACTGAAAACACCCAAAACTGGATAAGTATCTAGTGGATACTCCTTGATGCTGATATCCTAACTGCTACTAGTCCCATTCTGCCTCTAAAGCCACTGCGCTGCTAAAGCTCTGCATTGTGCCTCCTCGCACTGCTGTCTCCCTGCTCTGTGTTGCTCAGTCTCTGGCTCTCCTAGCCACTCAATCTGTCGAATCAACACTCCATGGCACCAACTGAAACTCCACCATCCTGCTACTCCTGATCATGGACTCCCGTAGCAAGGTGACGATCCAAGAGGTGGGCTCCTCAAGGATCCTACCCATCTGCAGTCCTTTCGACTACAGCTCTATATCATCCCACCTCCCTCCTAGAGGTATCTCGGCTGTCATGGCGAACTCCTCCTCGTCAATCTTTGCGGCTGCAACCTTAGGATCGTGCTTCTCATCCTTGTCCTTTTTATTCAAAGGACACTGCGATGCATAGTGGCCCATCTCGCCACATCTGAAGCACTTCACCTTGGAGACGTCCTTCTTTCGTCTATGTTACCCCGGTTGTCCCTTCAATGCAAGGGCTGCATTATCCTCTTCCTCCACTTTGGGCTTCGACCCACAGTTGTTGATGCTCCCGTCAAGTTTTACCTTGAGCGAGTCTCTCCTCAGCTCTTCTTGTTTCAGAGGTGCCCACATCTCGTCCCCATTTGGCAACGCTGCCCTGCCTAGGATACTCTGGACAAAGATCTGCCAATCATCTGAGACGGAGTTTAGAGCCAATCTCACTAACTCTGAGTCTTGAGGAGGATGTCCCGCAGCTAACAGCTCATCACAGGTCTCCTTCAGTTTCATAAGGAACAGATCCACTTGCTCCCCCTTCCGCATCTAAGTAGATCTCAGCTTGTGCTCTCAGTACATCTTCCGCTGCTTAGAAGTTCCCTGATATAATGTGGCCAAAGTATCCCACATTCCTTAGCGGTCCCTTTGCTTGCAACATGGCACACCACGTAATCCTTGACCCCATCCAAGATCATCCTTTTCGCCTTAGCCATCTCAGCCTTGTACTTTTTCAATGGATCTGCATCCGCAAGTTCAGCCACCACATTGTCAACGTACATCTTGAGGGCATGCTCATCAAGCAGGAAGGTCATCCTAGCCTTCTAGATGGCATAATTGGAAGCGTCGTCCAACCTGTCCTAATCCCTCAAGCCATTGGTTGCCATCTCCTCCGAAAACTGTCGAACAACTCCCTCTTTCTCCCTACTACGTAGCTCCTGGGATGACTTACGCACTCCCTGATGGAGGTGGTAAGTTGTTGCTCCTCTGCTACTCAACAATCGAGAAATGTTGATTTCCTTGGCAAGAAATCATTGAGGAAGTATTCCCTCACTATGTTTCGTTGCTTCTTTCTTCTGATGTCTTTTCAGCCCAGCTAAGTTGCCTACTGAAAAATATGCGTCCACCAGTTGCTCCTCATGCTGAGGCTCAGCGCTGCTTCCTCTGACACTGCAAAAATCGAAATGGAAGCTCTTTCTCTCCGTCAACTAACTCAAAGAGAGACTCCCTTGGAATTTCAACCCTCTGGCAGGAACTGCACAAAACCCTCTGGGGTTTCAACCATAGTTACCAAATTCAAATTTGAATTCGGATTCGAATTCGATACGATACGGAAAAAATACGACTCTATAAAATTCAATATGGAAAAAATTCGACACTATACATCTTATAAATACATAAATATATTTATTTTTTTTATAAATTTAAATAAACAATTATTATATTCAAAATTTTAACAAAAATATAAAAA
>APFE030742654.1:0-24058 GCA_000404065.3 Pinus taeda | reverse complement strand
TCTCTATATTGCACTCTCTCTGCTGTTATAGAGCTTTGTTTATGGCGTGAATATCTCTCTTTGGTGCATTGCTTATGCTGTGAATCTCTGTTTGGCGACTTATTGATATGGCTATGGCTCTTTTTCTCTCAGCATTCTTGAGCTCTCTTTCTAGCATTTGTGTTGGTTTGCTGCTGCTGCTACACTCTTGGCTCAATTGGCATTTTAATGATTGGATCACCCTTGATCTATTATCTCTTGTGATCTCAGCAGAGCATGGTGTGAAAAGGAAATAGTAGAGTACAAAGCTTGATTTCAAGAATCTGTTGGAAAAAATCCCATATCAGGACCCAAAGATCAGTTTACATTCTGTTTGCTCGGCCATCCGAGTCAGTCTTTTTTTTTAAATCTGGAAATTAGGGTAAGATTACGGTTACAAACACAAATATTGTTTTCAAGATTTGCAAAGGACCTCAGTTGTATGGCATTTACAAAAAATCTCAAGCAAGCATTGCTGAACTTTTTAATTTTTGGGTTTTAACATAAATAAAATAACTCAGAAACAAAAAAGGAGAACAAAAAAAGAAACAGTCAAGTCTGAATTAATTAGAGATTTAAACCCCTTGCCTCCTTGTTTCTTCCATTTTCCTTTTCCATCTGTTATGAGGTTCTACATTTGTTTTATTTGTGCTACATGGCCCACAATATTCTTATGCATACACAAATAAGGGTCCTTATACCTATCATACATATTTTTATTTGTCCCGAGGTTTTATGCTATAATTGAGATTCACAAAATGATTAGCCGACAACTGTAGTATTAGTGGCCTTTATGAAAACAATCAACTTTACTTTGCAATTTCCAGCAGGTCCTCATTTTCACCACCACTGTGTTTTGAGATATTTTTCTCAACTTTATTTATATTTTATTGCTAGCTGAGTATTTCCCAAGCTCAGTCAATCTCTTGACTCTTTTGCCACTCGAAGTTTATTGTCAAGTAGAGTCTGGGAACACTGACATGCACATGTTCTTTGTTATGGCTTTGGCTTATTGTATATGTGTCAAGGAGAGTAATTTATTTCCAAAATGCCATGTCGTGCAGAGCAGCAGTAAGCTTTTGCATCAGGAGAGAGTCACAAGTCCCATGCATATTTCTTCAAATTATCCATGGAGCTACCTCCTTTCTAACGATCAGGGCAGTTGTGTGCTTTCCAGGCATTGCTTAGAAGTTAGAAATTAATACTCGTGTTTCATATATATGAAAATCAGTATGTTTTTATGGTCTATTCACTGCATTGCTGAGCAGAACAGTATGCATGTCAGGACTCAGAGCTAGCCTCTATGGTTTCATGAATAGGCTTCAAGTTTTTTTCTTATTTAATGGATATCCTTCACAAATCCTATATCAACTCGCTGGAAGGAAAGCTTCTTAATTTTCATATAGGCTTTAGCTAAATTCCATTCAGATGTTAATGATTATTATATATTTGATTAATAAATGTGTCTTAATTTCTCTAGATTACTGAGAAAGGTGGTAGACCTTTCTCATTACAGGAAACTCTCAAGATTTGATTTTCCTCTATTAGCACGAGCCCTTAATATCTTCAGATAATACTGCCTTGGAATTTGACCAACCTTGAAAGGAAGCATTTGCACTCGTGTATAAGTCAAACCAAGCAAACAATCAATCATGGTAGTGACTTCTTGAGCCTAGCAGGGGTTAAGGCCCCAACCTAGCTTTCATGTAAAAGTGAATTGTTTTAGTGTCCAAGTCCCACTAAAAGGTAGGTTAATACAATTTAGTTGTCTACTCAAAAACTACAGAATACTATTGGGAGCTTTATCTTAGCCTTGTGTCAAGATACAGACTTTTCTGCAGGCAAATTCAATGCTTTATATGCAACAAGGTGTTCTCAAATTTCACAGCACATAAAAAGGTGTAATCCTGGATAAGTTTATCAGAGAACATTCTCCTTCAATGTAGATATAGGAGGGTAGAAGATTATATGTTTGTACTGTTGGTTGGAAACGATGGGAGCACCATTCCAACATCACACTTGAGCTATGAAGGACATTAATAGTATTTTTGGAATGCTTAATGACATGTCAGTCTGGACCCTCTGACCTTTGACTCTCTATACAGAAGCAAATAATTTCTTCTCACTCATGATTTCTTCCTTGTCATGTCAGAGTGTGAAATAGCTAACTGCTGCAAAATGCACTATCGACTCAATGCTATAGTTAGTGTTATTCACTGACCTACCCTCCTGTGAAGGTTGTGAGATAAGCACTAAAGTGTTCATAAAAAATGCTGAAAGTTGTAGATGGATTCTTATTATTGGCATGCTGAAGGTGAGGAGGTAAAATGCTTGTTTGGTGTTTGCGAAATATATTAGGAATTGGTAGTCTTTACCCTTCCCATTGGTCTCAGCTAATCTAAAGTTCATCATGTCTCCCACATTTAGAAATCAAAGACCTGGGAGTGAGAGTGTTATCTGATGCAGGTATGTGCAAAATACTCATTTAACTAACCCAATGGGTATTTAAGGTTGCCTCAATGAATCTCAATTTGTTCAGCAGTCTGGCATTGGCAAAATTCAGAGTAAAATTGTTGATTTTTTCTCTAGGCCCTAGATCTGGTCTGAGGCTAATCACACACACAAACACACTAGGAGCCCTCAACTTACTAGCACTTTGAACAACAGAATTCTTCAGCAGTGAAATCAATTAAGTACACAGATTTGAGCTCAAAACTCGACTATCTTATTAACCACCAATAAAAGAATCATGGGTCTCCCGTGCCAGGGATCATGGCCCTTGATCACTACTACAGCTATTATACATAGTAGAAAATTTAGGGCTTGTGATTTGCTCATTCAGATCTACAATCTGCCCAATAAGAAGACAAGAACAAATCATAACTTACTGGAGAAGCCCTTCTCCTTCAGCCCTTTCGGTCCACATTTGCCTTGACACCGGGTAGGTCCTTTGCCACCTTTTACCACAGAGAAATACCCCTCTGTCCACCAGCTGCTTGCAGTGTATTTGCTCCTTCAAGTGCACTGTACATCAGCCCTTAAACATCAACTACTCAGAGATTTTGATCCTTTAAGATCATTGTATGATTGGCCCCAAATCACTTCAGCACTCACAGTAGATTTGCCATTCAAAGACACTGTACATCAGCTTCAAAATATCCGCCACTGACAGCCCCTTAGATCCTCTAGGGTCACCGTATATTAGCCCTCAAAATACACTCTGTTCACAACTTCATTTGTGAACAGACTTCAGGAAATACACTCAGCAACTCTTTCTTTTCTTTAGCAACTGATTCTATCCCTCTTCACTGGCGTCAGGCTCTGAGGTACCTTGGCCTATTCTTCTTAGGCTCTGAGGCTTCTCTGCCTTTTCTTTGCTATCTGCAGTCTACACAAGGGAATGTCCAGCACTTTAAGACCCTTTCAGACTATATGAAACAGATATTAGGGCTTCGGCCCACCTAGTCCAAACAGTACTGAGGATTAGCCTTCTTAACATAGTGAGCAGGTCCTTCTTTTATGGCATTTACAGAAAATCTCAAGCAAGCAGTGCTGAACTTTTTAATTTTTGGGTTTTAACATAAATAAAATAACTCAGAAACAAAAAAGGAGAACAAAAAAAGAAATGGTCATCAAGTAACTCAGTCCAGAGGAACTCAGTCCATCAAGTAGCCCAATCAAGACATCAATCATGCCCTTCCTCCTTTGCTGGAGCTATCTTCCTTCTGTGGCCATTTCAGAGAGAGAAAGATGTGTGATAAGATGTGTGTAATGATGATGGAGGGGACTTCATTTTATAGGATTTGGAGAGGGGTTCAATTTGATTATTTTACCCCAAACCGACCTTCACAATTTGCACATGCGTGGGCTTAATTTCAAAACCATATTTTTCCATGTTCAAATTTGATGATCTTTAGGTTGATTTTGGTCCTCTCAAAAAAAGGAATTGAATGCCACAAAAAAAGTGATTGATAGTTTAGACCTCAAAAAAAGTGAGTGATTGATATTTTAGACCTCAAAAAAAGCATAAAAGAGGTTTTATATTTATATATATGTTGAATAACTTGCTAAGATTGAAATTTTGGTTTTGATGTCCTTGCATATTGTTTGACCAGATTAGTTCAAAATGGGCAAGCGAAAGAAATGGCAATATATCATGGATCTTGAGGTGCAAGACCTCAAAGGCAAAATGACTTTCTCCAGTAAAGACTTGGTTTGGGCAGAAATAAATACAAAAGACAATGGTATTGATCGTGTTGCTGTAATCCCGTTACGACGAGTTGCTGACTTTATCAAAGGAGAGGAAGAAAATCATATTGCTCCATGTAAATTCGTACGAAAAACAAAGGGTAAACCAAAAGAAAGATCTACTGCTGCATTGCAATATGATATGTGAGTATTTAAAATATATATTGTTTAGATATTTTGAAACCTCGGTTATCTTTCTTTGTATGTACTAACAATTTAAATTTTTGGTTTAGTTATCATTGTTCATTTGGCCCAGAGGACAAAAGAGGAAATATTTCAGCTAAACGAAGGACATCATTTGTGCAGAAGAGGGGTTGACAATGCCACTTTATTGTGAAAGTTATGCATGAAATTCCTGATAGAGCAATATTGACTTTCAATATATATGAACATGAAGATGGGGAAGGTTGGGCTTGTCATGGTCAAGGTGACACTTCAGGTGAGACCAGGGCCTTGCTTAGGCCAAAGCTTTCGAGGGACATTGTTGGATATGTAGAGAGTTGTTTCTTTTTGGGAGTGCCTATTGATGTAGTGTATAGAACACACATTAAGAGACATGTTGACATCGATGTGGCAGCTCGAGATAGAGATTTCTTCTTATGCAGGAAAGATATTGTAAACATTTATAATAGGTTGGCGAAGGGAAATTATCAACTTCACAAAAAGGATGAAATGAGTGTAAACCTTTGGTATCAAAAGCATTGGGAAGATTTTTTCTTTTACCAAAAGCCCAATGGTGTGGAGGTCCCTTTTATAATAGGGATTCAAACAAAGTGGATGTTGGAGACAATGGTGAACCTATCGCACAATAGCTTAATAACCATGGATTCAACATTTAACACAAACAAATATGGGGTAAGTCATATGCCAATGATTTATTGAATATATTTATTTAAGTTGTATCCATTGTAAATGATTAATAACTTGTATTTGAATTTATGTAATGTTGAAAATGACAGTATCAATTGTATACACTCGTGGCATTTGATGAACAACAAAGCGGGGTGCCTGTTGCATGGGTCGTGGCATCACGAAACACATCAGATGATATTGCAATATGGCTGGAGCAGCTCATGTGCAAGTGTTTCCAAACCCGTCCTGATTGGAAAGTCAATGCTTTCATGGTTGATGATGCACTGGCTGAAATCAGTGCCTTGAGGTAACTTAACATTGTCATGATATAACCAAACTTGCATTTTTTTTTAAAAATACCACACTAAAATGCATTGAATATGGCAGGAGGATCACAGGGTGTGATGTGATCTTATGCGTTTGGCATGTACGGAGGGCTTGGTTGAAAAATGTCAATCGGTTGGCCACTAGTTCCATAAAAGCCAAAGAGATGTTCAGTGAGTTAGGTTTCATCATGAAACACGCTCTCAATTATGAAGTGGAAGATGCAATCAATCAATTTTTTATCAAGTTTGCAGATGAAGAGAAGTTCTTAGACTATTTCAACAAGAATTGGGTCACTGGAGATAAGATTCGTAAGTAAACATTTTTTCATACTATATGCATTTTTTCCTTTTATAAAGGTGATATAGTGAGACTGACATCGTTCTATTTGCAATTAGGTATGTGGGTGAAAGGTTGTCGGGAGTTTCCTCATGCAAATCAGGAGACCAATAATGCTGTTGAGTCATACCATTGTTACCTAAAAACAACATTTCTATCTGACAGAAGGAAAAAATGTGCCCGGAGGATGGATTGGTTATTGCATATGCTACTAACAACAGTTGAACCTTGTTATCGTTTCAAGGAAATCTTAAAAGAAGAAGGATTTCTAAACAACTACAAGAGAGAAAAGCAGCTAGAATCATCAGTGGAACGAGCAAGAAAAATTATGGATACTGATTGTTGTCCTCATGAGAACATAACCCGTTCTTATTGGGTGAGAAGTCAGACAGATCGAAATAAAAAATACCTTGTCACCTGGTATCGTAAGGATTTTATAACGTGTGAATGTCCATGGTCTATCCGTGGAAACATTTGCAAGCATGCCATAAAATTTAATTGGTTGTATTTCCAATCGGATAATTCAAATCCATTGATTCATCAGCATGCAGAGGATAACATATGCAATGACCCACCTGAGATCAATATAGAGCCTCAAAACCATGATGAAGATGTCGATGCTACTCTTATGGCCACAAATGTTGTTTATGAAGATGCTGAGGCACTTCATTTGGTAAGGGAGGAGTTGTTTAGCTATACACATCTCATTTTAGATAATCTTCCTACTACTTTGGCGAAGACAATCCAGTTGACTGATATGCTTAAAAAAATGTTGGATGAATTCAATAATTTGCAGGTTATTGATTTTGACTTCACACCTGGATTGGAATCTCTTGATCCATCTTTGAAGAGAAAGAAGAGTTTCCTTAGCCCCACAAAGCAAAGAAGAAGCAGCAGAAAAAACAATGGTTTGGAAATTGATTTAAATGTTGATCCATCAGAATATGAACCATTTGAGTTTCGATACCTCAATAAGCGAGGACGTCATCGATCAAATAATGCCGTCTCTATGGTTCCAGGTTAGTTTCATGTGTTGAATATAGTCATGATTTTAGATTTAACTATTTAATCATCACTATTCTTTAACATGTGGTATGTTTATTTTTATAGCAATGCAACAATCCCCAACCATGGCAATAACCCAAGACCAAAGGGAGATGCAAGACCATCCAACCTTACTTGCCATGCTAGGTACATTTGACACTCTTTCATTGTGTGTGTACATATACCTTGATGCTCTAGAAAATTTCTTTGCGATAACGTTTGACATTTTTCTAGGTAACTATAGAATAAGTGGAGAAGCATCATCTTCTACCATGACTGATCATCTACAGAAGGACTTCAACTCTAGTGGGAATTAATGAGGTATGCACAAAGAATAGATAAGCTAGGTTATTATGGCGTCATCAGGTGGCCCTTTATCATATGATAAGTATATTTATGTTTTCCCATTGTTATGTTGTTGTAAAAATACCTTTTTCATAATCTGTTCATGGACACAAATCAAACCCCTTATTTGGAATTTTGAGGCCTGATTTGGTATTTTTGAAGAAGATTACAAACTTTCCCATGCCCAGGTCTGATACCACTTGAAAGCTTGGTATTTCATATTCAAGTGTCAATGTTTGATACATTGGATGCTTGTGTGAATTTATTATCTTTCCATCATGGATCTGCATATCATGTCTTTGTTTAGATGGACATAATGAATCACTTCAAGAGGCTATAGTTTCTTTTTTCTCCTTGTAAACAAATAAGCCCTTACATCCATACCAACCAATACATTATGCATCCTGCCATACTCTATAACCTTCAATGCTTACATAAATACAAGTTTGTAGTTTTATAAAGTACACAAATAAAAAATATGTCCATACCAACCAACACATTTGTCTCCTTTACATAAGAAATCATGGTGCTGTCCATGCTTTTGATGCCTTCCTTATGTCATTTGTGTTGTACATGATCCCTCCTCTTGTCAATTAATGACCTGAACCACTAACTTGACACTGCTTCATTGTGCACTATGACATTTTTATCTAACTTCTTCGGAAAATGAGGAACTGATGTGAGTGTCCACGTTTGTGGAGCCCAATATTAGTATCTTCTGGGAAGGGCTTTAATTATCATTGACTGCTGGGGTGGACTTTTGTTTTTTGGTTTCTCTAGTTTCTATCTGTGCAGGCAGTACTATTTCTGAGTTTATAAACTGAAAGACTGTTTTAAGTGTGGTAGCTTTAATTTCTCTTCTTTTACACTTTTCATTTAATTCACAATAACAAAATTAGCAGGAGAATCTGGTACACAAATCACTTACTTTTATGCATTTAATTCATTTAATGCATGCTCTATCCAATGTCGAATAGGGTTGATATAATCAACACCTCCAATATATGAATTACCTACTCATTACCATGTATTACTTGATGAGAATAGTTTTACTGTGGATGATCTTTAGATTTTGGTCCATGCATTATCTTATGTGTAAGAAACAATGCTTGATGGTTTTATTTTGATGTTACAACCCAATTCTATTGAGGTTTTGACTCTAACTGTGTATTTGTTTGGTTGCAGGTATCAAAGGAGTACAACGGCAATATCTTCAGGTAGGGTGTTAATCTTTAAAGGACTGTAATTTGTTTCTCCTTTACAATGGAAATGCCAGTAGTTAAATTTATATCTGGTCTGATTATTATGTGTTTGATGATGTGCAGTTGCCCCAATAAATTATGCACATTTAGCTGCAACCCACATGAGCTTAATGAAACAGCTTCCCGATCAGGAAGAGCTGAAGGGTCAACTGCATCTGGAGGAGCACATGTCCCTGAGCTCCCTGCTCTGCACCAAAAATTTTGCCACACAATGTTCTTCTGCTGAATCTTACAGAATTTTTTCTTCCCTCCATTCATGCATTTAATTCATTTAAACAACAATACTCTGATGAAATTGTCAGCAGAACTGAAATTATAATTGCATCTATGTATGCTTTTATAATCCAGTCTCTCCAACCGTCCCAAAACCTTGGGATGTGAAATCTGATTTCTCCGCTTGCACATCACTAATGATACATGAACAATAAATTTTGATGTATGTAAGGTGAATCTTACTGGATTGATCAATTGTTGAGTGACAATTCTTGGATGATGATTTGTTATTTTTGAACAAGTGCCATAAATAATGCAAGAAAAATGTGCATGTCCACATGTTTGTCTTTAAATTACTTTCAACAATGTTCATAATTGAAATGTGATGGTGATAATAAAATTGTTGTTGTTGTTTATGTTCATCAAATACGTTGTCTCTTCCTCTCAGCACGAGGAATGCCTGAGGTTGTGTCGGCAGTTCGGACATCTTCCAATACTTAATTTCCTTTCTTTGCTGTGAGAGATTATTTATAGAAGAGTTTACTAATCTGTGGTATACAATAAAGAGATCAGACCAAACTTAATGTTGAATACCTGACCTTGATAGATAAATAAGGCCGAGAAAAACGCTGAAAGGGGTTCTTTTAAGACGAAATCCAAAGTACGACAGTGAATCAAAACCCTCTTTACTCCACTGCAGATTACAGAGATATGCAAAACCCTCTTTACTGCACTGCAGATTACAGAGATATACTCCCTTAAAAGCACAAGAACCCTCCCTCAGATTACAGAGGCATACTCCCTCAAAAGCACAAGAACCCTCCCTCTTTACTGTACTGCACATTACAGGGTTATACTCCCTCAAAACTATAATAACCCTCCCTCTATAGTGTAGTGCAGATTAAAGAGGTATATTTCTTTAAAAAACATTAAAAAAAAATGTGTTTGCAAAACCCTTTGATAAAATACTCGAAATGAATTTAAAAAATGTTACCATTTGGAATGGAAGTTAAATAAGAAATCTGTTTTGTGAAAGTTGCCTGTAATAAAAGCAGGGGTAACATTACAAGCAATAGAAGTAATGAGATGATAGTTAAATAAGAAATCTGTTTTGTGAAAGTTGCCTGTAATAAAAGCAGGGGTAACATTACAAGCAATAGAAGTAATGAGATGATTAGTTCTCAAAGGACAAAGACAGTTTATGATTAGTTCTCAAAGAACAAAGACAGTTTTTCATTACAATATGTTTAATCTTCCAGCTCATTTTGGACACAAATCATCAGTGAAACCAAGGAAACTTACTATAAAAAAATTGTCATACAAGTAAAACCTGTAGCCAGAGAAAATGCTTCAAGTTCGTGGTTAAAGGAAAGAATGCAGCTTCGATGGCAAACATTTTCTTATACTTGGCCATTCATGACGGGACATGAATTATATAAATGTTGAAGGAAGCGCTTTCTTCTATAAAACAAAAGAACATGTAACATTTTTTTCCTAGAAGAGGAAAAGTCTATTATTGTAGTAGCATTCTTTTACCTTGACATAAATAAAGTTGCATTACATTGTAAAAACAAAGCCTCAACACATGTATAACATATATGGGTGGAGGTACAGACTTCCACTCCCACTATATGTTTTTGGAGTTTGGAATATTTAGAAAAACAAGTTTTTCAAGTAAATAAAAGCAGTTTGAAATCTTAATCCAAGACAATTTCAATTAATCTCTGAAAGCAGTTTCAGCAAGACACTTTCAATTTTAAGACAATTTCAATTAATCTCTGAAAGCCGTTTCAGCAAGACACTTTCAATTTTAAGACAATTTCAATTAATCTCTGAAAGCAGTTTCAGCAAGACACTTTCAATTTTATGACAATTTCCATTAATGTCTGAAAGCAGTTTCAGCAAGATACTATATATATGGTGTATAACATATATATATACGTATGGTTGGAGGTACAGATTTATATTGTAAAAACAAAGCCTCACCACATGTATAACATATATATGGGTGGAGGTACATATTTTCATTCTTTTTGGAGTTTGGACTATTCTATGTACAAGAAAAGCAAGCTTTTAATTAAATAAAAGTAGTTTAAAATCTTACTTCAAGATACTTTGGAAAGCAATTTAAAATCTTACTTCAAGACATTTTCAATTTATCTGTAAGCAGTTTCAGCATCTTACTTCAGGATACTCAGTTCATCTCTGAAAGCAGTTTCAGATCATCTCTGAAACCCATTATCCAATGATTATTAAAATAACTCATACAATTATCTATTTACCTTGAGGCTTGAACCACTTGGGCTTAACACCAATGTTGAAGTTAACCCAATTGAACTTCATGTGCAAGAGGATAAAAACAAAAAAATACTCTCAATTATTTTTAACTGAACTCCAACCACAGAACTAGTTTAACTACAAAGGAAATAGTCATTCATCTCTTTCTGTCATCATCCAAACCTCTTGCACATTGATTTCAACTCATGGAATATCCAACGCCACATTTCTCAAGGATTCGATTGCCACCAAACGCTACATTTCCCTATCTTGCACATGAAGCTGCCAATGCCAGGGATGTCATGCTCAACCAGACGAAGCTAATGAAAAGTCTCTCTTCATTGTAGGTAATACCCAACGACATGATAAGATTCAGAGAGCTGAAACTTCGAACCTTTCGAGACCAAGGAAAAGATGATTACAGGGAAGCAGAACTGCGTTTGGAAGACCAGGAGTCACTATTCACAGCAGGACTTGTTAGGGAAGAAACGTTGCTCATTGCAGAGATGGAGAGTGGAATTGAATAAGCAGGTAAAGGGGCCCTCATGGGAGTTCAGGGAGGAGTATCGTGCCCACAGGGGGATGAAACAGCAGTGCCTCATGTGGTAGGTAATGATGTAGGCCTTGCTGGTAAAGGGATTCTCGATGGCTATGGAGGTTCTGGTGTGATAAGTGCAGGGCAGTCTCCCAAGATTAGCACGAAATGTGTAAAATAGGATGTGTTGAGGCCTGATAGTCCTTTTTCTAGCCACCATTATCTTCCATATTCACCCAAAAGAGGATATTTTTAATACAAAAGCTCCAGCACATCAACAAATTCCAAGTAATGAAGTATTAATGAATGTGCTAGACAGTTCCATGTCTAGTCCTTCAAGAAGTCCAATGAGGATTTATGGTTCTGAGCAATCTCCCAACAATATTTTCTGAGTGGCTAAATCCTTTCCTGAGAACAAAGGTAGCTCAGAATGTTCTCCAAATCCTAGTCCAAGAATGACAAGTGGTCCAAGCGCAAGAGTTCAAAGTTGGGCTATCAAACTTTTGCATCATCGTGCTAGTGGGACAGCTCTCAGAACTTCAACTAGCTGGCCAAAAGAGAGGGAACATTCCTGCACTCACTGCCATTGGAATCCTCAAGGTATTAGAGAAGGTCTTATTTAATTATGGTTTTCAGGCATACCTGGAAAACCCGGAAGCTATGCCCTAGATAGAGAAGGAGGGAAATGGTAGTTGTTCAAGGACCAAGCATTTGATGTTCAAATAGTTTCCATTCACACAGAGACAATGGAAGAAAATCAATGGTGTAAGATGAAATTTTGTGAGGCAGAGGCTCAACTATTTTTGTTTTTTAAAGAGAGAATGGAAAAGCAATGTTTAAAAGGTACCCACATATTGGTGATTATGTTGAAGTTCTTATTAGAAATTCAAGTCGAGCAGACAATTGGTTTGACAAATTTAACCAATTTCTATCACAGGAGTGGAGAAGAAATAACAGAGAGCTTATCACCTAACGATACAAGTTGCTTCTCTCCAAAACCCTAGGAGGAAACAAACACATTTAAATTAAAAAATAAAATTTCAAACAATACTTCCCATACCATCATGAAACCTACCTCTTTCTTCTTCAGATAACTATCACACTTTTTTTAAGAGTTTCACATGTTACATCAAATCCATTTTAAGGAATCTGCTAAGAAACTTCAGTACTTCTTTCTTCTTCAGATAACTGTCACTTGTTTGATACATCCCTATCCTTTTCTTATTACACCATTCAAAAAATGAGATTCTCAACAGAATAGCTCATCACACATGTTATCTGTTTATTGATAGATTCTTTAAATACAAGAAACCTTTCATCATTGATTAACAACCAACGAACAAATCACATAGCATATCAATATCTCTCCAGAAACAAAGATCTGAGAAGGTGTTTGGAAGGATCAGACAACATCATAATGTATTGATGATAATCACAAAATCATGAACCAGTTACTTTTCTCAAAATACATTTGTCCATGTACATGGAATATATTACATTTGTCCATAAATTTGTCTCCTATACAAAAAATTGTAATCATTGCGTGTTGGGGAAAAATAAAACATTAATAGGTTCTTCTTTAGTGAAAGAACCCTGCTATGATAGACCCCAGAAAAATGATAATGACAACCCATTCACACAATGGGGATTTATATTGATGGTGATCAATGATTTCTGTTGCAGTGGATGGTGATCCTATGTCATATTTGGCATCTACATATGTGCTTAAAAATGCTTTGGACATTATATCAGTGGACATCTTTTCAGTATCTGCAGAGTGATTGATGGTAAAATGTTGAAATTGACAACTCCAATTTATTGCTTCCTTATGAAGAGGTTTTAGATTGTCCTTCCGAACCCGATAGATGCCTTTCATCTGATTACATATCAACTCCGAGTTGGTGAAGACTTCAATATCATTGACCTCATGTTGTTTTGCCTCTTTTAATCCTTCAACAAGGGCAATGTAATATGCCTCATTGTTTGTCGTCATTCCAGACACTTCTCTATTTCCATGAATTAAATGATTTGTTGCCATATTGTAAAGGACAAATTTAATAACTGCTCGACCTGGATTTGGAAAGCAAGACACTTCAATGCATAAATGCCACTTTTGCACCATTTTTTACACTTCAAATACCTGAAAAACAAATAACAATAAATTCATGTTAAATAAGTAGACAATTATCTATTTCCTAATACTCAACATGTTTTTCAATCATATATAATTAAAAAAGCAAATAACTTGTGTTCATTTACATTGCAACACTTTTCTGTATTTATATGTTGCACAAGTTTCTGGAGTGCAGACTCGTGAGATGGGGGTACAGGTGTCTGGGATGGGTAGAGTTCACCCCCAAATTTCTTGGGGAATGGTGGATTGGGTATAGCAATCTTAATGTTTATATTAATTCAAAAAAGCTAAAAAATAATAAATATGTAGAATTCCCAAAGACATGAATGATGTCATAGAAACAATTTGCTGCATAAATATCAACTTTTAGAAATGTGCAAGCACCAAGTACATAGTTGTCCAAGGAACCGTGTTAAATTTTGATGAGACTCTGCAACTACTTAGATGAATATCTGAGAATTGAAACCTAGTTTACTTTCACCAAGATACATTGTCACTTAACAATTCATATGCAGTGGAATACAAAAAAAAAAAAACACATAGATAAGACCCAAGCCTACCCCCTGTTACTCTTTGAGGCCTGCCATTATGTTTTAGCTCAACCGCCCTGGGACTAGTGGTTGTTGTATTCTTTCTGATGCTATTTTTCAATTGCCAATATTTCAATGACTTTAGGGACAAATCGTGCCATAACAAAAAGCTAGAACTATTTCTTCACCCTTGAGAACATAGTCAAAACTAGGATCACTCCCTCAAAAGATATTAGAATGCAACTGCTTATTATTTTCCTAATCCTTCCCAAAACTAGGATCACTGTCATATCACTGTTATGTCATAGAAACAATTTGCTGCAATGATGAAATTGTGGTTGCACGTGATATCAAAGGCATATGTTACTATGACGGGGAGCATCAGATATCTGCAATAGCCAAATAACAATCAAATAATATAATTTCAATGCAAATAGGGTAATGGAACCATTTAATTATCAGAACCAGGTTCTATTTTCTTAAAATGATGAAGATTCCCCACTTCAGATTAAGAAAGATTTTGTTTTACAGAGTGGTGGGATGTATTGGGTTATACAGCCAATTCAAATTTAAACTTTACTATATGTAGCTACTATTTTATCTTTGGAAATGCAGCATGATTATACAAACGGTTCAAGTTCATAGTTATATTGATAGATACAGCAAGCATTGACACCCCTGATATTGGTACATAAGGAAAACCTATATTGAATGGAGCAATAGAAAAACTATATACTGTCATTCAAGGTCATGCAACTCATGCGTCTTTGATATGTGAGGTGGACACTTGATAACAATTAAGATCTCTAAAAAGTGTTACTGGTTTATAATGGTTTTTTCCAACTGTATATTTTTCTCATATTTTTCTTATCTGTGTCTTTTTGTTAAGTGTAAATACTAAATATAAGGCTGCACCAGTGCCTACCAAACCCAGCATCAAAAAAATCTTGTATCCACATTTGCAGTTGCACCTACCCTTGCATTTGCACCTTCAGACCTCGATAATTATGTTTGTATGTGGGACATTGATTTCCAGATATGGAAGGTTGACTTGCAGTTAGAATTGTATATTGTAACGGACTCCATCATAATATTTTTAGATGAAGGTGATTAGAGAGTTATTGTGTTGTTAGGGTGATAGTGGCACAACTGATCGAAGGCTGTGCCAAGCACTGCAAAATGCAATGTGATGTCTGCAAGGTAAGTCGTTGTCAGTCTTTCAGCTTGAAAGACATGACTCAAATATGCCCATTTGCTTTCATTCACTGTCGAGATAATGAAATCTTCAAAAGATGGATCAACAGGTGAATGGATTAGGGTGTGGTTTACTGATGATTGCAACTAATCATGGTCAGCGTCTTGTTCCCATGAAATTTTTGAGAATCAGTGTAGTGTTCATGATATGCTACATAAATACTAGAGTTGGACAGTTTGTACAGATGTTGCTAAGCACTTAAAATTGTGAGCGCTAACTCAGAAAAATTCAGAGGTTGATATAAAGTATTCCCGACCCTATTTCTTCTAAACAAATCTGATGCAATTAAAGACAGGCTGAATTGTATGTTCTACAAGTTCTAAAGAAGAGAGATCATCCATGCCAATGAATGTAGAGCAAAGGTGTGGTGAACCCATCCACCTTCCTGAGGTAGCAAGGCATAATCACCTTCTCGGATAATATATGCTTGATGCAGAGATCAAGCCCTTATATTCTTTGGGACACAATGCTTTGATCAATGGCTCTGGCTGAGGTCTGATTCACGCATTTGCCTCAGACACTAGCAATTGCTGGCCTCAAGCTTTTGGAAGCTCTTTAGCCAGTCTGATATGTGTGCAATGTCCTTGCTAGACCCCAGGATACTCAAAGCATTCTACTGAATACAAAATAACAATTTGCATCGTGCAGTCATGAGATGTACCAATTAACCAACTAAACAAGAGGTGCAGTCACAGAAGCTGAACATATCTATAACTTGCAGCTAACCAGGTGAGACAGCTCACTGGGGACGACCATGTTTAGGGAAATTTGAACCTTGGTTGGGGAATAACAACACCCCTGTTTTTTCCAACAAACCAAACCCCATTAGACTTGTCTTTGTAATTAGTATTCAATAGATGCAATGTCCCCTGAATATTCCTTTTCTCTTTTGCCATGAACAAGAAGTGTTTACTCCACAAATTTCAAGCCTATCTCTCTCAAATGAACTTATAGTTGCAGGCATCCACGTGGTATGAATCATTAGAGTGCCATGTTTGTTTGCTGAGACTTCTTTCGGTTGCCGAAATGTGAACGATAAATGTAAAACCCAGTAAAGAAACAATCCTATAATTTCAATTTGGATCACTGTGTTCCTAAACCCTAAACTGTCCAACCTCATGAATATGTTCAGATTTCAGAATATTAATACTCTGTTCTAGTCACTTCTGATCAGTTGCCACCTTCTAAGGACATTTTCAAGGCATGGAACCCTGCTTGTTTGTCTGTATTCATAACTTCATCGTTACAGTCCCATATGAGATATCTGTAGCAATCTAAACACAGTCACAGTCCGAATGGTAGACTACAAAGATATTTTTGAATTTAGGGAAACTGTAGTTTTTCAGGGGAAATTGTTATGTATTCGACTTAAATTCTACGCATTCAGGATCAGATTGTGGTTTTTAGCGGAGAAATAAATGGATTTCCCTGCTAATAATTGGCTGCTGAAGAAAAGGCGGGCTTTAAGAGGTCCTGTATTGGTACCTGCAGTGGACATTTCTGTTGTATCTTTGTTACAAGCCCTTATTCCTCTTGCCGAACAAATAATACAATGCGAGACGCCTCGAAGGTGCCAAAGGAGAAATGCAATCTGCATTACGCGAAAAATTATGGTTTTGTCAATATTTTTTGAAGAAGTCAGAGATGAGGGGGTCGCATTGTTTCCGTCTGCATTGTTATGCCTCAGAGAACTATATGTTGTTTTGCAGAAGGCAAAATATTTACTGTTGGACTGTAGCGGCGATGTAAGTTGTGCTTGGTTAGTTATGCAAACTGAAGAAATATTAAATAAATTCTATGTTCTAATGCATGACATTGCTGCTGCATTGGCTGTTCTAATGCATGACATTGCTGCTATTTGGGGTTACAGAGATGGAATTTGGTCCATAATTACAACCATCGAGTGAATAGACAGTTTCCAGAACAACGGCAATGGACTCCTAATTCGTAGATCATACTTTGATTGGTTTTCGATGCATAGATTCGAGTAGGGATTCATACCAGAGCGGGGGCGCTGTTGAGTTGGAAGAAGCCCGAGAACTGTTGAGTTGCGAGAGCGGGTCCGAGCCGGGTCGAGAGCGAGTTGCGAGATTGCGAGAGCGGGTTGCGAGAGCGGGTCCGAGCGGTTTTGGGAGTAGTCCCTCTCGATCCTTCCACAACGATCCCGATCCGAAAAATCAGGGATGTCAGCACGTGCCTGTAAGCTGATTTTTCTGTCAGATTTGAAAATCGGGAAAATGTCAGACTCTGGCGGATGAAAGAGGGTGGTGGGGTTGTGGGAGGGTGGCGGAGGGCGGAGAGATTTCCGGTAGCCGAAGCCGGACGATTTTCCGGCCGGCGACGGAAACCGGGCCATTCTACAGCCTCGGTAGACTACTCCCCTCCGAATGGAAAGATTAAGGTAATGGTTCAAGTGCTTTGTGTTGGGCATTCATGATCATGATGGAACCTGTACAAGCATGAAAAACGGAAGTGCAATGCTCCGAACTCCAAGCTCCAAGGTCCAAGAGGAATGAGGGTCATAAGACACTCTTACTTTTTTTTCATGGTGATACTTTAACATCAAAGTTGGACCAATTAATCTAACACGCTATGTTTGACATGCTAGGTTTGTACTAAGGGGTTGGATTTTCACATTTATCAGTTGGGAATGGATTATTTTGATTAATTTTGGGACTATTGAAAAATAATAACAATAGGGTTGTCTTTTTGATATTTTTTGGAAAATTTTCAGGTTAGTTTTTCAATCTATTTTTTTTTAAATAAGTAAAATTTTATAGTAATTCTTATACAATCTAAATATCTATACTCAAAAGTCCAAAAATGCTCATTAAAAATAACAACAATAGTTTGAAAATTTACTGATACCTTCCTATTTTAATGAAACCAAAAACCTAACATAAAATACTAAACTTCTATACCATTGCCATATTCAAACTAGTTACACTAACAAGCTAGTGCGGGTTAACTTTAGAAGATTAACGACTAAGGTTGTCAAAACCTATTGAACTTCTTGCTTGACTTATTTTGCCATAGAGGTGAAATTAATACCTAAAATCATGACTGCCTTCGGGCGATAAGGTTGTCAGAACCGGTTGAACTTCTTGCTTGACTTAGTTTACCATAGAGGTGAAATTAATACTAAAATCATTACTGGCTTCGCACATGATATTAATGAGATGATTTTGATATATTTATATTTGGTTTAGATTGATTAAGCTTGTTATAATCTGTTGAAATTTTTGTTTGATTAAATTTTCCATTTAAATCAAATTAATACCTAAAATCATTATTGGCTTTAGGCGATGAGATTCGTGAGACGATCCCATGTATTTATGTTATCAAGCTGTATGCTTATTGATAAATATTTTTTAGTGTAAAATTATTTTGTGAATATGATCACAGTTGAAAGATAAAAGGTGGGTTAACTTTGTTTGAATGATTGATGTTAAATTTTTTAATATTCTAGAAATATTATGAATAATGAAGTTAAATGGTATCAACAAAATTTCCACACTATTTCGAAATTTACATTAAAAAAAATGAGATAAATATAATATAGTGTAAAAAAATTTTGTGGATATGATTACTATTGAAAAACTAAGGTGGATTAATTTTTTTGAATAATTGATGTTAAATTTTTTAATATCTCAAAAATTTCGCGAATAATAAAGTTAAACAATATCAGCAAAATTTCCACAATATTTTGAGATGTACTTATAAAAATGAAAAAACAAAATTTATTGTTAATTATTTTTACAAAAAAGAATACTGTGGTGAAACTGAATGACATTTAAGATAAAGAGAAATAAATGTTATAATTATATTAAATAAATTTGATTAAATTCTAATTACTAAGCCATCAAAACTAGTTTTGAAACTAAATTTTGAAATTTTGAAATATAATTGACAAAATATAAGTTAAATATACTAATAACATGTGATTTATTAAACATTTATTTTCACAACCTTATTGGAATAAAGCAAAGATTAGAGAATTTAATGCTAAATGATTCCACTAGTATATCTCATGTAATAAGAATCTTCTATATGTTTTCACATAGTTATTATACTGGAATTGAAGTTTGAATTCGAATTTGATTTGATACTGAAATAATTCGAGTTAGAATCGAATTTTGTATAGTGTTTTTTTATATAGTTACTAAATTCAAATTCTTATTTGAATTTAAATTCGATTTGACATTGAAAAAATTAAGGTTGAAAAAGAAAAATTGAAAGTTTACTTATTTCTAATATTGATTTCTCTTGTTTAAGATGTTACAAACTTTACTTATTCAAAATGGTCAAGAAAAAAAATAGACAAATTGCGTCAAATTTATTGGAAAATATGTAAATTAAATCTAATACGATAAATAATAAAAACTCAAAACTATAATCTTATGTAAAAATGAAATACTATTATAAATAAGCTTGTACCTATATATAAAAAAACCTTCTCCTTTTACTTATCAAACAATAATCATTGTGTAAATAATTTCATGCATTCACCTGGTCCATTAGTAATGGACCCATATGATTGAACAGTATTAACATAGTTTGATTGCATTATGATCTAAGGTAGAGGATATGTTCTGGGGTTGGTACGTCGTGTCCACACTAGAAGGCTACGTGGTTCACTCCACAACTTCTTGCATTTATTATTCTGTGGACTATGATCGACCTCGGGCAGGCTTCCCTCCATTAAGGCGGGAGAGCCCCAAGGTTTCTTCCTACCAAGTTCATTCATGCTTGTACTAGCCACTTGTGATGGCATTAATGACTTTACTTACCATACCTTAGAGGAGTCTCAAAACTGTGCATCTAGTTGCATATCTGTCGTTCCATCTGATTCGATTTACGGTCTCGATGTTTCGGGTTTGGTTGGAGGGTTTATTGACTTTTTTGGCGGAAAACCTGTTTCATTTGTCCATGCTCTGTTTCGGCGCTCTTCTCTGTTATTGTGACCCTATGAATAGCTTCAACCAATTCGCCTCTAATGCTTCAAGTACCCATCTTTTTCCCACTTGTTGCTGACATTATTTTGTTAAGTCTTTTACCATCGTGTTATGGTATGTTGTGATAGTTTTCTAAGTTACTTGACAGGTTTCTTGGTCATTCTGGATAGCTATGAAGGGCACGACCTGTTTTTTAGCAGTGTTGAAGAAAGAGTTACTGACATGGAAACCTGAGGTAATCATTTCTCAACTGATAGTTCATTGTCTTTAAGGTTTATATGTTTTCCCTTTCTACTTCCACTGAGGTTGTCTAGTTCTATTGCAGGGTTGGTCATAGCTTCGATGACTACCTAGCTCCGGCTCAAGTAAGCCATCCCTATGTCCCGAGGTTTGTCAATATGGACTGAGCTATTATAAAGGTTTGGTTTCTTATAGTTGATTTATTGTGTAGGTAAGGTCTCCGAATCTAGTTTGAAACCCTCATTTGATTTGTGTGTTTTCGAGGGCGATCTCCTTGCTAAACTTGGTGTCTTTCCTCGCTTTCTAGGTGTGTTGGAATCTACATTTGCATGCCTTGGTTCTGTGAACTAGTTTCTGGGACAGAGGGTTTCATAAGTTGTAATTAAAGGTGTTTGAGGCTACAGCCACGATGGTGTTGTTAATTATGAAATGTAGTAATCTTTGATGTTTTGGATATTATCGGCTTGTATAAGCCATCGCAAGGTTTATACCACTCAGTTATTTTCTTGTATTGTTCTCTTCAAACAATTCGAAAAACTTATTTATAAATTTTGTACGATGTTTCATATCTGGATCATTTTAATGAGATACAGTTATAATTTGACCTGTTAATGAATTTTGGTTTTATGTATTCTAGTTCACTGTGGAAATACTTATTTATAAATTTTGTACGATGTTTCATATCTGGATCATTTTAATGAGATACAGTTATAATTTGACCTGTTAATGAATTTTGGTTTTATGTATTCTAGTTCACTGTGGAAATCAGCTTATGGGTTTGGAAATGGTTGAATGTAATTTCCCGAAGGGTATTTGTTGTTATGATTTTTCTCAGATGCTTTCATGAATTACGCCATTCGTTTTTAAGTGAATTTAGTTGATAAGTTTAACTGTAAATGTGATAGGCATGATTAGAAATCATGAGATTCGGTTTAAGGAACTGGGGTACATGGATCTATATGAGTTCTTTCCAAACTCATCCTAAGGCTACAAACCCTAAGTGTCTATCGAAATGCGATGCAACTATAGGATTTAGCCGAATACATTGGAAAGATTCTCCTTGTTGACTTTATTCTAAGGTTTGAAGCAAGATTTCCTAAGTGTATTAAAAAACTGGTATTGCAATATGAAGCTTTTTACAAGTCTTGTATAATTCCATATATATAGATAAATATTAACTATATATATAACTTGCAGAGAAACAACTAGGGTATTTGCTTTATTATTTTCCACTTATACGTTTTTGGGTTAAATCAACAGTTGTCCTTAACATTATTTTGCCTATTAAACCAACATTCTTGCTAATTGGCATTTTATTATTCTTTCCAAACTCATCCGAGGGCTACAAACCCTAAGTGTCTGTTGAAATGAGATGCAACTATAGGGTTTAGCTAAATGCGTTGGAAATATTCTCATTGTTGACTTTATTCTACAGTTTAAAGCAAGATTTCCTAAGTGTATTGAAAAACTGATATTGCAATATGAATATTTTTAGAGTCTTGTACAATTCATATATATATAATATATATATATATATATATATATAGATATAGACACACACACACACACACACACACACATATAACCTGTAGAGAAACAAATAGGGTATTTGCTTTACTATTTTCCACTTATATGTTTTTGGTTTAAATCAACAACTATCCTTAACACTATTTTGCTTATTAAACCAACATCCTTGCTAATTGATAGTTTACTATTTTGCCATCATTCTTGCTAATTGGCAGTTTACATTCATATATCAGTAAACATTAGTAATTCATACTATCATCCAGTTTTACTATTCTATCAGGAATCAATAGATATTATTTACTAATGCTAAATCATTTCTATACTTTCTACTTAATAGTAAACATTCTATCTTCCCTGGTGATAATGATTAACATGATAGTATCACTTATGTGTCTTTAGTTATGCACACACTAGTTATTTGGAAGATCCCACCACCCATCCTTGAAAGTGGCAATTACATCTAGATTCCCCCTCCGAGCCCTTCCGCTTCTATCAATCAGGAACAATTGGCTACCTTGAGTGTGAGGACTTTGTCTAGCCTCAAGTCTTGTACCCCACAATTGTTACCACAATTTTCTTTCCCACTGGTTAGGTTTGTCAGCTCTAGGAAGAATTCATCACAGTCTTGTTTCTTCAACCCCCATTTTTTTCCTCTTAAAGAGAAGGGTGAAGGAACAATTGTAATTGTTGAAAGAAGTTAATTCAACTGTTTCTTTGATCTTTTAACAAACTGGTCCAAAATCTTTAAATTAATAGTGTTTGTTCTGGCTATTTTAGCCCAATAATTTTAAAATTTTAAATAAAACATAAATGAAATTAAACTTGGTAAAATAATTTATGATGTCTTACTCTATGTTACATAGAGTGATCTCCATATACTAGAAATTTATGTTTCAATCATTAAACTGATTTATATAAACTTTGAAAATATAAAAACATCTTATTTTTTAAAGTGAAATTCATGCATGCATTATTTCAACATTTCAAATAGCTTTAGATAAGGTTAAATATAAAGATTAAAAATTTCATTTCATTTTCTCAATCTCTTTAGAAGACAAATTTATCTAATAATAATAATAAAAATAATGTTAATAGTATATATATTTTTTATTTTTTTATTTTTATTTTTATTTTTTATTTTTTTATGAATAATAAGAAAATTCATTTGTTTTTGTGTCCACAAAAAATCGTTTTGCACTCCACTGCAACCCGGTCATACTTGGTCATACCTTTTCTTTAAAAAATTCAAGATGCCAGAAGTGTGTTTAAGATTCTTTAGCATGTTTTCAAATGTAAAATTGGCATTTCTTTCAAATTTTGTAATATAAAATTTTCTGCTTCTTACATCGTTTTATAAATATAGAATGTGTCATTAAGCAAAAGTCATACAGTATTGGACTCCACGAATAAACAGAATGGGGTACAAGAAAGTTTTCAACTCTTTATTTTAAACTTAGACTGTTTTAAACTCTGTACTTATCTCGCAAAATAGCCATAACAGAATGGGGTACAAGACAATTCGCAGTGCAGGTGCCGGTAAACTGGTACTTCAACTGGTTCAACCAATTCCTATGAACGGTAGTGCTTACTTTGCTTTTGGGTCCTTATCATGAATTTCATCGGGATATCTCACATCTGAATATGCCCGATCTACACAAGGTTCTACTTGAAATGTCATCATGTATAGCGTGGATACAGTTACTGAGCTTTTTCATGTACATGGAGTTATCGAAATTTTTCATGCATGGGGAGTTTTAATGCAGAAGAAGTGGAGCAGA
The DNA here is from genome assembly GCA_000404065.3 of Pinus taeda. Taxonomy (NCBI): domain Eukaryota; kingdom Viridiplantae; phylum Streptophyta; class Pinopsida; order Pinales; family Pinaceae; genus Pinus; species Pinus taeda. The sequence goes on along the minus strand of APFE030742654.1, from coordinate 182 downwards.
AGTGTTTTTTTCAATATTTTTAACAACTAAATAAAATTACAATGCAGAAGTGTTTTTTTCAATATTTTTAACAACTAAATAAAATTACAATGGATACATTAATAATAAATTACTCAAGTGGAACTTATTAAATTCAAAGGGGCTTCAACGAAGCTTGCAATAACAACATAGCTGCTAGGCCT
>APFE030742649.1:0-31735 GCA_000404065.3 Pinus taeda | reverse complement strand
GGTCAAAATTGGACCATACTGAAAGCTCAATGCAGAGGGTGTGATGCATATCACCTTCCCAGTGTACAAGGTGCGATGAATACTGATTTTCTCCTCTGTAGGGTGTGATGGTTGGGAATGGACAAATGGCAAGCACAAAAATGTGAGGTGGAAGATCATGGAATCTTCCAAAAGCTTCCTCTCTAACACTTGCCTCTCTATTTTCGACCAGGGATGAGTAAGAGATCATCATCCTCCAAGTGGAAGTATGAACTATCAGAGAGAGGACACTAATCAAGATCCCAGAAGATGAATCACCTCTTTGTAATCATCTATATATGGATCCCTCATCACAGAGATCCAGAGGCTAGAATTTTGTATCTTATAGAGAAGTGTTCATGGTTTTTTGGTGTACATTCGCAGTGTTGGGTGATCTAAGCTTTGCTTGAGGTGAAGAAGGGCTTCCTAGCTGGAGGATGATGCTGGGTCAGAGCATATGGTTGTAATCCTCTTGCTACTTTTCATCTTAATAAAGCTATTCTTGTTTTCTTCCATATTCTTGTGTACTTGTTTATATAAGCATTTATATGGTTAACATACATCTGATCCTGTGTTATTTATAGATATAGATCCTTGTTTCTTCGATAGAAGTATGTTGCTGTGATTCCACAGGTTCTCTTTCAAGCTGGGCAAGCAAAGAAGAAGCAGTGAAGATCTATCAAGAAGGAGAGGAAATTAAGTGCAAGACTCAAGTTGGTCTTCTTGGTTCTCCTCTTGTCTATTTCCATAAAAGAAAACAACAGTAGACTTTACTTGTTTGTTTGTAAGATAGCCACCCACCTTAGTGGGAATAGCAGCATCTGAATGGACACTATTCCCGGTAACAATGCCCTACCACATCCTCAAAGAATATTAGATGCTATAGTCTTACCCAATCCTCCATTCTTTCTTCCAAACTAAAGAACAATGAGCCTTGATATTGCAACAAGAATGTTGCAACTCCCAAGGCTACCGAATTTAATTATCAACCTCGGGTTCATACAAACATAAGAATTTTCAACAGTGTATGTGCAGCATAAAATGTGCCCTTCCTTTTCTATCATGATGTAATAGAGTGCATGTATTGAGGTTAAATCCTAAACTAATTGCAGAAAATGAAATGTTCTAATTGGAACCTTAACCTATTTCAAGAAAGAAAGTACAAGCAAAGAACCATGTTCTAATTGCATAAACATAGTGAACTAAATGTAAAAGAAACCTAGATTAACCCTATTTATCACATGTGAATATTAAAACTAACTGAGCATGCCATATTATCTAGAGACTACTAATTATTGTGTGAATGTGTAAATATAGAAGAATTTATTTTTTAAATCATTTTACTTTATAAATGCAAACGATAATCTTTCCTTGATCTTTGGCAGGGGAGAAAAGTGTGGAGCAAGAGGGTTAAAATGGTCTTGATGGCATGGAGGTCAAGTAGAGGCCTAATCCTAGCTTCCATGATTATTTTTCTCATTTCAAGCTCAAAACATGCTTTCCTATAGGATGCTACAATGATTTCCTACAAGATCCCCTCATTTACTACACCATGTTACATATTTACTATACAAAATCATAATTCATCTAATGAGAAATAAAATAAAATCCAAATTGGATGGGACAAATTTTGTTATTAACTAGGATGTCTCAGGTCCCCATTCAAAGTGGAATCACTAAAAAAAGACCTCTTTTAATCCATGTTAAAAAATAGAAAAACATTACTATTCCAAAATCTAGAAATTCAAGAACTTGTGAGCTAAATACAAAAATTTCCTAACCTAATCAAGTGAAAATTCAATGGTGTAATTTTTTTTATGAACTAGAATATTTTTGTGATCTAATGTAAGTGGAACCAACTCGATCGAAGCTTGTTAGCATGCTGAAAACAAATAGAAAAAAATTATTATTCTTTGCCACAAAGGAGTTCGAGAAATCTAAATTTGGGAATAAGAAGAGTAATCCAAGAAGCTCAATGATTACTATGAACTTCCAAATATTTTACATGGATGAAATAATGCTTGTGATCCTGCAAAATAACTTACATCAACCATTTAACTCAATCCTACAACAAGAAATCATTAATACTAAATGCAGAAATGGAAAGAAATAAAAACAAGAGATGCATGTGAATAAGAAGTGAAAAGAATGAAAGAAAATGAGACAAAAGGGCTCTGAGGCTCCTAGGATGGGTAAGCCCAAGGAAAATTAAATTTCTATGGAGGAGAACAAGACTTAGAAGCTGAACATAACAACAATATTCATTATTTCCATCAATACAATTACATGCCTATAAGAAAATACAATGGAGCTACATAAATATGAGTTCTCTCCACAAGAACATTAATGAAAATCTATCCCTAGAGAAAAAATTGACTTGCTACTTATACAAAATTGTTAGGAATCATTCTCGATGCAAGGAGGAAGCTTTCCACACCAAAATCCGTTGATTAGTGGACCTCATCCCCAATACTAGGAATGTCTATTAAATGAGAGGGAACACATTCCTATATTTTTTCAATCATTGGAGTTCCACAATATGTGCCATAATCCATAATATCCTGTGTGTTTATTATTTATTATTGATCCTCCTATAGTATGGAACAAGTCCCTAAATTATCTCCTCCTCCAAATCTTCATAATCTGCCCAATATTCTCATAATATTCCACAAAAATAAATAATATTAGGCACAAGTATCCAGTTATTCATAAACCTTCCTAATGAATATAATAAAGTTAAAATAAATTCTAATGTAGAAAGAGAGGTTTAATGTGCTGAAGGGCGGTCATAGTCCTTATAATTAATGTTTAATTTAGAGGTATGGGCCTTAATTTATGTCTAACATAGAGTCCCATCATACCCCCCGCTCCCTCCCGCCCCCCCAAGTGTTGAAAGTGTTACTCATCCTCTGAACAACTCATTGACCTCATTGTACCTCATTCATGGCCCTGGTGTCATCTCTCTTTTGCATTAAGAATCTTGGATGTAAGTTATGCAAGTACAAGCCCGAAAACATATTTGTGCGAAGAAAAATCACTATTTCTTGAGAGCATTAGGTTTCCTTATTCCCCTTATTGAAGATGGGTTCTTGAATATTTTCTAGTTTGGAAAGGTCTTCCACACCCTTATCAACATTCTTCTACATTGTTCCTCCATTTGGATACCTCTAAAACCTTCAAAATACATTTAGATGAGAACTAGGACATCGTATAGTAATTTGTGTCAAAACTATATAGAAATCTTATAGGAAACCCTCTTCACACTACGGGAAACCCTTTTTCAGCATAAATGATATTTTGAGCCTAGGACAGACCCTAAACTTGACTCCCATGCCTTTTTCCCATTTTTAGGCCTTGGAAAAAAGCTAGAAAGAGATTGGAGACCTATTTGAAAACATTTTTTAATCACTGGAGTTTGAGTTTTGTTTTGATGGTGAATGTCTCCTTTCATTTTGTTGTCTTCTTCTTCTCTCTTGTGGCCTAAATGACTGCCTAATGGCCTTGTAGTTCGCTTTATTGATTAGGTCTCTCTTAAGCTCTGCCATCTTTGGGTTTAATATAGTTTTTTCATTTCTTCCTTCTTGTAGCAACATAATGCCTTCTCGTTGTAGTGATTCCTCCTCGTTCAGGGACTTTTAACTTTATGGGAGTGATGAGAAATGATGAAGAGGAATTGGATGATGATTCTAGGTCTCAAACGGAGTAATGTAGGTTTGTGAAAATGGAGCACATGCTTTGTTGAATGATCAATAGATAGTGAATATTAAGTGGATCAAGGGCTTAGAGTGTTGTGGTGACTTTTCCTTTGAAAATAAAATATTTTAACTGCTATCCTCATTCCTTGAAATCATCACCCTTCATAATTTTACTTTTCAATGTTGCATGAGTGAAGGAGTGACCTATAATTAACTAGTTGAATGCGACTGATACTACTAACCCATCCTTAGCTTATAAAATTTCTAACTATAATATGCTCAAGAGAAGAGGTCAATAATATTGCATACATGTACCTACCTGATGGCCTTCGTGTAGATGTTGTTTGTTGGAGAGTGAAATCCTTGCTATATTTGTTGCATGTGTTTTTCTCTTTTTTTCTTTGATGTTTTTCCTTGATGTGTAGGTTCTCGATGGTGATGCTAATGAATCCTCACTCTGCTCATGGGTTCCCTCTTGTTAAATCCCCCTGTCATTTTTCTTTGATCGATTTGGAGGGTTGTATATGTCTCCTTATCAAACTTAATGAATGAGGAATTTTATATTAAAGTTATCTGTATACGATTCCCATAGACTGCAATATTTTTCCATGTAATAGAAGGCTTTTCTATATTCTTTTGACTCGGAAAAATGTGGGAAAGTTCAGCTCCTACCTCCTTATCACTCTCTAATGAAGCCAACCTCTATTTTTCCCTTTTAAAATTTCTCATTGCCAATGCTATAGGTGTTGTTTTGTATCCTCTAGGATGTTGTAGGTTTTCAGGGAATCCTTAGGCTTACACAGAATCCTATAGTTTTATAAGACAACTTTTTGTAGCCTACATCTTTTGTCCATATCTCCCAAATGGTAGAATGGACTGACTTGAAACATTATGAGCATGTTTCCATCATCATTATGCACCTCCCCATAAAAAAACATTTGGTCAATGTATGGACGGATCTCGACAAAAACTACAAATGACTAAAGGTGATGGAGGATGATTTATTGGAAACCATGCACTATAATTTTCTCAAATTTCTTGGGCATGTTACCATCATCGATATGCATCTCCCCATGGAACAACGTTTTAAATAGATGCACGGATAATGCGAAAATGTAAAAATGGTTGTGGGTGATTTCTCAAAAAATGCACACTCGAATTCGCTGAAATTGCTTGAGCATGTTACCATCATCCTTATGCATCTCCCTCTGAAATAGATTGGCAAATGGATGAATGGTTTTCAAGTTATGGCAAAAACAAATTTATGCTCTATGTATTTTTGTATCGTGTAGTAAAACAGAGCATCCTTTAGTTTTTCGGACAGTAAGCAAACTGAATGATATAAGCTTGATAATTATGGGTGGATGATGGAAATATATGAGGGTGATGGATTCGCATGGCCTTGGCCTTGTTGGAGAATTTGAGAATTTTTCCCAACCCATAACCACCTCATGGAGGTTTTCAATCAATGAGCCAATCTGAGGTGCCTCGAAGGAGGTTTTCACGTTAGATCTTTATTTTCTTCTGTCTTTTTTTCATTTTTTTCCTCTCTTTGTTTTTCTACCCTACCCTACTTTAAAAACAAAATCACTTTCAAGTATAAGAATACTTCCAATGGAGACATGTGCACATCAAGATGACAAAAAAACTAATGTGCAGGCTTGAAATGTATGCTTTGACATGTAGCTAAATTTGAATGATCAAATGCTTTGACTTTGGTGTTATCAAGCACAATTGAAGAAGAGAGTATTGCTGCATCTTAGTGACTATCTCGAACCATATTTCAATATAGTTGTGATGCCTCTCATCCATTTTCTAATTTGTATCATTCTTCATGTCGTCTTCTACCATGACCTTCAAGTATTCCTCTTCTTGATGTTTGATATCTTGAATAGATCGAGGGATTTATGGTAACCATGAGGGAGCTTTCTCAATCTCTGATTTTGATGTCTGCTCTTAATCAAGTGCAACCCATGATTCTTTGATCTTCTCTTTCGAATCTTCTTCTTTTGCATCTAGCCCTTCAATGATATCAAGAGAATCTCTTTTTTGCAATACTCTTCCTAAGTTATGGTGAATACCATTGATCTCAAGAGGAGATGTTTGGAAGTCTTGTACCTTAGCATTTTAAGTGGGCCAAGTTACTTCAATTTGTAGGTTTAGAAATGGTGGTACATGTAGTTGAGTGGGTGTGTATATTTGAGATGGATGTGGATGAGGTTGTGGTTGTGGTGGAGATGAATGGTTGGGATAACATGGAGTTGGGTATGGAGGATATTGAGGAAAATACTGAGGTTATTGTGGATGTATCCCATAAGTTCCTTGCCAAACTTGTTACCAATATTGGTTTTGGGGTTGAGATGGCCAATGTTTCCAATGAAAGGGTGTGTTCCAATTACTTTGAGGTTGATATGCATAACCTTGAAATTGTGAATTATGCTCTTGCATCATGTCATGTTGTATAGGCTACCATAGTCCTCTTGGAGCTACATAACATAGATGCATTTGTGATTGACTTTATCCATTGTCCTCTTGGAGCTACATAACATAGATGCATTCATGATTGACATTCTCCATTTTCCTCTTGGTAAACTTCCTTCAACCTTCGTAATGATCGACAATGTTTAACATCATGTGATTCTGCAACAAAAATATCAGCATTTTCTTTTCCTTCATCTTGCATTCTTAACATTTCTACTTGTTTTGTTAAATTGCTAAGAATTTCTGTTTTAAAATAATCAAACAAATTTCCAAGCTTAGGTTGACTTATCGACCTTGATTTTGATTTACCTACTCTTTCCTTTCCTCCTGATATTTATTTCCATGTTTCACAAATTTATTCAACTCATAATTGGTATAGATCACCTCTACTCATGAGATCAAGGAAATCAATCCACTCATCGCTAATTATTCCAAGTAAGAGGGATTTTAGTGTGCCAGATCCTAAATGATGTAATTTTCCCCTCTTAACATTGTACATGAACCTATCTATTACATCCTGAAGGCTCTCATCTTCTCCTTGATTCATTCTAAATATTTCTTCTTTAAGATCATGATCTATATATTTTTCAAGAAATATAATTTTCATATCATTCCATGATCTTATTGAATTAGTCCCTAACCTCATAAGCCATTTAAGAGATCTCTCCTTCAATGTTGGTAGAAACAATCTCATTTTTTGAGTTTTCAATACGTAACCATAAGATCTACAAACAATTTCAAATTCAAAGAGAAACGTTTATGGATCCTCTAACCTTAGACCATGAAATTTTGGAAGAAAATATGGAGGGATTTTCTTCATGTGCACACTACCATCAGTATCTTGAATGGGAAATCTGAGAGGATCTTCCTCAATGTCATCATCTCCATCAATTTCTTCTACATTCTTTTCCATCTTCTTCTACCTGCAAAAGTGAATGGTGATGTGGCTCTTACTGCACCATGTGATCAAATGGACGGGTGCTCTGGTGTTGGATATTTTTTTGTTTTTATGATTGAATGAAAACTATAATGCAATGGAGTTTTCTACTTTTGAAATTAAATATTCCTAACACAAATAATTTTTGTTTTTTCACAAAGTAAAACTAAATGAATCAAGTAGGGAAGAAAAAAAATACATACTTTAACACTTCCCTGGCAACGGCACCAAAAAGTGATGAGCCTCAATATTGCATCAAGAATGCTGCAACCCCCAAGGCTACCAACTTTAACTATCAGCACTATATGTGCACCATAAAATGTGTCATTCATTTGCTATCATGATGCAATGGAGTGCATGTACTAAAGTTAAATCTTAAACTAGTTGCAGAAAATGAAATGTTTGAAATGAAACCCTAACCTATTGCAAGAAAGAAAGTGCAAGGAAAGAAACCTATTCTAATTGCATAAAGATCATGAACTAAATGTTAAAGAAACCTAGCTTAACCCTATTTACCACATGTGATGAGATAAACTAACTGAGCATGAAATCTAATCTAGAAAATATTAACTATTGTTTGCATGTGTAAATATAAGAGAATTCATTTTTTATATCTTTTTACTTTATAAATGCAAATGATAATCTTTCCTTTATCTTTGGCAGGGGAGAAAAGTGTGGAGAAGGAGGGTTAAAATGGTCTTGATGACATGGAGGTCAATTAGAGGCCTAATCCTAGCTTCCATGATGATTTTTCGCAATTTGGACTCAAAACAGGCTTTCCTACAGGACACCACAGTGATTTCCTACACGATGCTACAATGATTTCCTATAGGATCCCCTCATTTACAACAAGATGTTACAAATTTACTATACGAAATTATAATTCATCAAATGAACAAGAAAATCAAATACAAGTTGGATGGGAAATTTTTTTTATTAACTAGGATGTCTTAGGTCCCCATTCCAAGTGGGATCACTAAAACGTACCTCTACTAACCCATACTAAAAAATATAAAAACATTACTAGTCGAAAACCAAGAAATTCGAGAACTAGTGAGCTAGTAAATATAAAAAATGGCTAACCTAATCAAGTGAAAATGCAATAGGGTAATTTTCCTTATGAACTAGAATGTTTTTTAGATCTAATGCAATTGGAACCAGCTTGATTGAAGCTCGTTAGCATGCCCAAAAAAATAGCAGAAATTTATTGTTCTTTCCCACAAAGGAGTTCCAAAAATCTAGATTTGGGAATAGGAAGACTAATACAAGTAGCTCAGTGATTGATATGAAATTACAAATCTTTTCCAATGATGAAATAATGCTTGTCATCGTGCAAAATAACTTACACCAATCTTTTAACTCAATCCTAGAAAAAGAAATCATTAATACTAAATGCAGAAATAGAAAGAAATAAAAACAAGAGATGCATGTGAATAAATGAAAAGAAGGAAATAAAATGATACAAAAGGGTTGTGAGGCTCCTGGGATGTCCAAGCCAAGGAAAATTATAGCCCTATAGAGGAGAACAAGATTTAGAAGGTGAACATGACACCGATCTTCATTACTTTCATCAATACAATTACATCCCTGCAATAAAATACAATGGAGCTGCAAAAATACGAGTTCTCTCTACAAGAACACTAATGAAAATCTATTCCTAGAGGAAAATTTGACTTGGTACTTATACAAAATGATTAGGAATCATTCCCCATGAAAGTAGAAAGTTTTCCCCACCAAAATCCCTTGATTAGTGGATGTGGTCGCTAATAACATGAATCTGCATTAAATGGGAGAGAACACATTCCTAGATTTTCTCGATCATTGGAGTTCCAAAATGTGTGCCATAATTCCATAATATCTTGTTGATTAATTATTCATTATTGATTCTCTTTTAGTAGGGAACAAGTCCCTAAATTATCTCCTCCTTCAAATATTCATAATCTGCCCAATATTCTCATAATATTCCACAAAAATAAATAATATTAGGCACAAATATCCAATTATTCATAAGCCTTCCTAATGAATATATTAAAGTTAAAAATACATTATCTAATGTAGAAATAGAGGTTTAATGTGTTGAATGATGGTCATAGGCCTTAAATGAATATTTAATTCAAAGGTATGGGCCTTAATTTATGTCTAATTTAGAGGCCCATCAAAGACAAGGATGATTTTTCTATCTCTCCCTCTCAACTACAGAGGATATGCCGGTTCCTATCAAACAATGTAGCAATTCTCATAAAATGAATGTACACAACCTCCCTCTTAACTAGGGAATTGTACATGCTCCTTCTTAGCAAGGGACTTGCTTCCAAGCTCCTTCTTAACCAAAAGCTTGCTTCCAATCTCCCTCTTACCTAGGGACCTATTTCCAACATGAGTTATCTCTTCTATGGTGGATACCATTGGACCTTCAACTACTTGTATAGATCCTCCATTCGATGTCATGAATTTTGTATGTATATTTATAAAGCCTTCATCTTGTATGGTATTGGCCATCCATAACTTTCTACATGTCAGTCATGAAATCCTCCCTCTTGTATGAAAGTGATGTTCTTGTTGACATTTGGATTTATTTCATACAACTATCTCTTCCATGTCATGTTTCCTTCAGGATCCTCCATCCAATCACATGAGTGTCACTTGTAGATAACATCTACAACCCTCTTTTGGTAGTCCTATATCAACCCATCCAATTTTTGTTCAAAAATAAAAAATGAACATCAAATCAATATTTACCTCTTGTGATGTCCCTTCAAGATATCAAGGCCAATTTATTCTAGTCAACATATCTTGATTGTATTTTCCATAGTTTCCTCTTTCATTATCTCTTCTCTCACTTAAGATATTTCTTCCCAAGAATTGCCATTCATAGTTCCTTCATTTTTGTCAACCACCTCATATTCCATATAAGGAAATATTATGTTGATTTCACCTAGCCAATATGTAAACCATGACTTCATGCATCCTTGCCTTTTTCTTTAATATGCTCCAATTTGTATTTATTATTTTTTTTAGTAGAGGTAAGGTTGCTCGAGCTCTCCTTCTTCGCGGTGATGATTATGCAATGTTCCCAGGAATTCTTCAAGTGTACAGTTGTTTGAACGAAAAAGGGATTCTGATGTCTTCTTTAGAAACTTCCTTCTTAAATATAATGATGTAATCATTGTCCTTGTGATGCCTTTGAGATGAGAGGTTTGTTTTGATGATTGATTCTCTTGATGATCTTCTAAATGTTTTATCCCTTGTGTGTCTTTGTGATCTAGGTGGATATTTGTGGCCTCCATCCAAGTCCACTTGGACCTCCACCATTGTTTCTTTTAGCTTTTCAGATTCCTTAGTTGTAGCATAATTTACTATTTTTAGCAGTTTTTATGGTCCTGTACTTCTGGAGTTGTTTTGAGGCCCTAAACGACATTTTTTAGGAAAACTCGGAGCAACAATTGTCCACAGACTGATGTTCCTTTTCCAAAAGTTGTAGTTCTCAGATAAATATTTCTAACGAGATATTTTGCACATCAAACAAAGATCATATGCCAAAGTTACGACCCTGGGAAGTTGATGTACCAATTTACCCAAACATGGCCCACAATTTGGCATTTCGTCTTCTAAGGTTAGGTTTTCCGATGTTTAGGGTTTTACATTGTTTCTAAACAATAAATAGGCCTTCAAGCCTCATTTTAACACAGTTCAGAGGCATGTAGCCACCACATCTCTTCTCATAGATAAGCTACCATCGCCCTAGCTAGTTTATTTCTATTTCTGTTTATAAGCATATTTCAGTGTTTTACATTAATGAAATGAAGTATTATTTCCGATGCATCTCTATGTTTATGGTTATCTCTATAATTTATTGTGTTCATGTTTAAATTTGGATCAGTGGTATCAGAGTGGTCTGCTTTTTCTTTGTTTTTTCTTTGCATGTATGCAAGGAGGTCGGGATATAAAGAGTTAGGGCTTGAACTGATCGAACCTTTGCAAGACCAACCTCACAAATAACAATGGCATCCCATGGAAGATGAAAGGAAATATAAGGGAGTAGGAGATCCTATCAAAATCTTGCTCGAAGAAGCCCTCAAGTGACAAAGGCACACGATGATGGACAACTTTTCCTAGATCCTTTAGTAGCTACTATTATCGGGAAATATAGTGTCTATGCAGAGCTGCTAGTCCCACTAAGATGGGTAGCTATCTTATAAACAAACAGATTAAAGTTTCTTTTGTTTTCCTTTAGGAGACGTAGATAGGAGAGGAGCAAATAAAACCAACCTCAATCTTTCACTTGGTTCCCTAGTTATTCCTTATCCCCTCTGATAGATCTTTGCCACTCCTTCCTTGATTACTCTGCTTCAAAGAGTACATGTAAAGTCAAAGCAACATAATACCTTCAAAGTGCACAGATCTACAATCATAAACAATATAGGACCAGATATATATTGACCACACAAATGCATATATTATGAGACATAAAAGAATGTGGAGGAAAACATGAATAGCTTTATTGATATAAAGATTATAAGAGAGGATTACAACCCATTGATCTAACCCAATGTCATCCTCCCAGCATGAAAGTCCTTCTTCACCTCATGAAAACCTTAGATCACCCAACACTATGATGTTCCACCAGGAAACCAACAACACTTCCTTACAAGATACAAGATTCCAGCCTTTGGATCTCTGGGATGAGGGATCCATATATAAATGATTACATGGGGTGAGTGAGCTTCTCGGATTTTGATTAGTGTCCTCTCTTTGATATTTCTTGATTCCACTTGGAGATTCATGATCTCTTACTCATCGCTGGGCGAATTCAGAGAGGCAAGTATCACAAGAGAAGTTTCTGGAAGATTCCATGATCATCCACCTCGCAAATTGTCTCTGCCATTTGTCTACTCTAACCCATCGTACCCTACAGAAGGGAGTTTTAGTATTCATCACACTTTTTGCATGTCGCATGTGAGATATATCGCACCCTTTGGACTAAGTAGTCTGTATGGTCTAGTTTTGACCAGTTCTAAGCAGTTTTTTGTGGAGAACTTCTGGGAGATGATGTAATCAGCTGACCTTGTTCCTTTAGGGTATGAAAAAACATTTTTAGGGACTCAGAAGCCCTTGGTTTATGGACATATATGATTGGGGTTGCAATTCCCAAATATGTCTATAACAGTTGCCCCCTAAAGCATGAGGTTGAAAATCTTTTGATGTCGAGTGAAATGCTTTATCATGAGAATCCAAGGTTTTTCGAACTAGAAGGTGACGTGTAATAAGGTACAATACAACACATTATCTTCATAACATTTTCATGATCTAGTTGAGGCGGGCATTCCCATGCTCACGTAGACTGATGATTCTGATAGAGCCATCATCCTTTGATTCGAATGATCATCTGTGCAGCAATGATGTGCATTTGATGTCTTTATTTTCTTGAATATATTGCAGCCCGAATGGGTGAAACTAGATCTGGGGTCTTCAAACTCATCCAATCATCGCCCGAAGTACAAGTCGGTCCATGTGAAAAATGTTCTGGAGTCGAACATGGAAAGACATCACCTGATTACCAGCCAATGATGTAAGTTGTTAACAGGCATGAGAGGAATCACCGATAATGATGATGACCCTCAAGGTAATACAGTACAATTTTCATGGTGTGAAAATGGGACTTGGCATCGCACACCACGCAAAATCTTTCGGTCGAAGGCCATTGATGTAAACCTATCGCCGGAAGTGAGAAACTTGCCATTGAGGCATGCAAGCTTCAAAGTACTCAAAGTGTTCTTCCTAGATCGACTTCTGGGATAATGAGCTGTCGTCGACAAGAAGTAACCCATCATAGGAGGGCCTTAATGAATCCCACATCTACGACATGGAACGAAGCAAATTATTTTGCAAAGGTGAAAACGATCTGATGATATAGGGTTTAGGGTGGCGCTCACGAACGAATGAAGGGCGAAGGTATTGCACCGGATGAGACACAAGCTGGGTTGGTGAATTCTCTAATCAACTTCTCCTGAACATATAGGCAACACTGAAATGGATTGGTAGCATTAACCCAAAGATGGATCGTACGACGGACCAATGGTATTATGACCGGTGAAAGGAATAACCCAACCCGACTCAATCATGGTGATGGAGTGAAAGTGTCATGTTCGAGAGTGAGTCGCTACCAATAAATTTTGTTCAAGTTTTCTTCCCGAATTTTTCCCCAGTCATTGCTGACTAGTACCTCTTTATTTTTTATCAAGCTTGAGGAGGATAACATGTGCTTGTTCTATAATTTTCCCTTCAAGCAAAACCATCGTTATGTTTTAATCAGCCTAGCAACAATGAAACTCGTTCTTGTCTCTATGGACAACTTTGTCGCTATTGGTTTTAATGAGTTTAACGACAAAGACAACTCGGTCCTTTTTCAATTTTAGAGAGTTTGAAAAGGGATGGAAAGGAAAATCTAGTAATCCTTTTTCGTCATATAATCCCTTAAGTCTGAAAAATATTTGATAATTTTAATGAGCCGAAAAAGACAAGCGCTCGATATTTTTGTCTAATAATAAAAAGACTAAAATCTAGAGGAGGGATAGCACTTGTGATAGCTTTAACGAGATAAAGAGGCTAATTGCTCGGGAATATTTTCATAGTTTACGACTCAGATGAAAAGAGACTCATTTTTTGAGGAATGAGTGATATTTTCGAGTAGCACCTGATTCCAGGTAAGGTTTGGAATTTTCCAATCACGACAATGTCACAAGGATGGCTAACAGAATCACTCGTCATAGTTGTTCCTAAAAAGGGTAAACAATCAAATGGAGGCGTATGATCGGCTAAAATAGAGTGGAGGTGATGGTAAGAACACGACCAGGGCTCAAAAGCTGATGATAATGCATTCAGAATGCTTATTTACCAGAGGTTGGTTTGTTTTTTAATGAGCTTAAACTTTGGGGGAACATTTGCTCATCGCTTAGGTTTAATTTTTAACGAGATTGAACTTTGCATAAAAACTAATCATGCTAGTTGTATAATAAGGATGTCTCATTGATAGGTTCCATTTTTATGGAGCTTGCACCACTCGAAGCTTTGCTCCGTATCCTTTCTTTATGTGAGCTAGGAACGACCAATCCTATGAGTTTAAAGGGTCGAGAATCTACAAATTAAGAAAATAAATGGTCGCTCTTCACTTGCATGCAAAATGGTTTGCATGCCCCCAAGTATAGTGAAATAGAGTTTCTAGGCTACCATATAGAAGTTCTTGCATTTGCAAGATAGTTTCCATCTGCGTAGTAGACAGAAACACTTCCTAGCTCAGTCCATTTGAACAAAGGTGATTCTAGCTCCAACCACCTAACCTTGGCGATGGAATCTTATTCTCGTCTATTCCCATTTTCCTAAATGGACGAGTGTCACACTAGCCATATATCCTTCACGGAAACCTACCCTATACCTAAAGTTTCCCTGCCAAAGCAGACCAAGGTGCATGCCCCCTGGGTTTCAGTCATGGCCACCAAATTACTCATGCTCTTCAGGTGGACGGACTCGAGATTGATGAGACATTCCTTCCGTGAAAAGACCAGTTAGGGATGGCATTTTACTATTAGCTATGTGTGAGCCGGGGATTGAAAGCTGGTCCACGAGCTAGACCACTTGGCCTTCATGCAGAAAACACATTACTCGAAAGAGTGAGGAGACAATGGCTCCCATGCTATAAGTAGAGTCATGCCCAAGGAGCAGATTATAATATAAAGGTCATCAGACTACCATTACATTCAGATACATGGTTTTCCCTCTCAAAGTTATAGGCAAAATTGGAAGGATCCCTAACGGTCAACTTGTTCCTTTGTCAAAGCCTATTAGGTTTCACATCTCAAGTAGAAGCGATGGCAAACCAAGCGCTTTCCAAGTAGTTCAGGAAAGGATACTCATAGAATCCCCTTCATCTATGATGGTACCGACCACGACCATTCTGTAAGCTTCTACAATGATTTGAAATGGTACATCTCGATGATAGTGGTCCTCTTTGCAAATGACACCTGGAGATTTGGATTTGGATGGTGCAGTGTGTGGATTTTCGTTAGATGATGCACGGTTACCCCTTTTTGCCTTTGGCTCCTTCTTTTTCTTCCCCTTCTCCTTCTCGTTTCTTCTTCTTCTCAGTTACTTGGTTTTTAGCTTTACCAACTTCAACAAGTGAAGAGAAAGGAGGGGAGGGAGAAACAAGTGAAGCAAAAGGTTGGGGGGTAACTCTAGTATTATTTAGTTGTTGACTTGATTGCTCAGGAATCGTGGTGTTTTGAACGACAGAGGTCGAGAAGAGCCATATTGGAAAGCTGATTATCAGTCCTGGGAGGGACAATGTGGCCATCTAAGGTGCACCGACATCTCCCCAAGAGGAGAACGGACTAGGATTTCCTCCAAGGGGAAATCCTTGGTTAGTGGACTCCATTTTCCTCAACCTAAGACCAGTGAGGGAATAGTGACGTTATTCCGATTAAAATAAATTTTATGACTCTTTGACACAACTTGCTTTTTCAATTTTTAAGAGTCAAGAAAAATCTAAAGATGACTCTATTTGCCTTTGATTTTTAATGAGCTTGAAGTGACAAGTGCTGAGAGGGACATTTTCATTTAAGGAGTCTAAAAAGGAATGAAAGAAACTACTCTAGAAATCTAGACAGAGGGATTACCAAACCAATTGCAAAACTGTAGAATACTTTTTACGGTACGGAAATCAATCTTCCTGAATGTTGTGTTCTGTGCATTGCGATCGATAGGGTAGTAGACATGGATTCCTAAGGATAAAGGATATAGCCTATTATGGTCTCCCAATATATATTCAATGGTATGTGGGAGCACAAGCTCATATTGGCACTTGCCATATCAAAGAGGAGGAATCACCCAACCTACAATGAAAGCGATAGTTACAAGGCTTTACGATGCCATAATACATCTCTAGCCTAGACTTCTAAATGTTGTGTGTTAGGTTCCAAATTGTTTTTATGTTCATTGAATTTATTTTTCAGTTGATCTTTCTTAAGACGTTTTCCTTTGAGGTTCACCGCATGATGTAGATATACAATTCCAAAAATGCAATCTAAGATGATAAGCAATCATTTAATCTTCTTTTTCCAACGAAAATCCTAGCTACTAAGGAAAGAGAAGTGAGATTCTTTCAACATAGAGCAGAGAGCACACACTAGATGCACTTTCCTAAATCAAAATCAACAAGTAGTCTAAATGAAAATGGACATGCATGTATTTTTTTTCACTTTCGTAATGTGTGAATGACCAAAATAATGCTAAGTATAAATCTGAATCGTTTCAAGTGAGAGTACTAACGATTCTCCCTTCAAAAGACGAAAGGAAGATAATGAAGACACTTTGCGATTCTGAATTGAAAATTGTTTTCGACACTTGAAAAACTATTAATTCAAATCAAATACAAGAGTAATAGTGTAATTGACCATCAAGAATAGTAGGATTCTTTTCCTTGACTGAAAATGACACTTGCGACACTTCCAAATAAAAAGACGACAGTTTGATTACACTACTTCTTTGTAAAGGAGGACCGTAAATGGCGAACAATACATAAAAACATTTACAGTTCTTTGTACAATGGAGGCTAAATGATGCAAAGGAAGGGAGTTTCCACAGTGGTATACTAGCCACAGACAACAAACTCCTGACTGAAGAGAGTGAACAAAAAACCAAAATCTTGAAGCAAAAGAAGTCTTATCTGATCATCACACCTATAACACAGGGAAAGAGAGATGTATCTCACCTACTACACACGCGAGGTGTGATGCATCCAGATTCCCAAGAGGAGAAGGTGCGATGGTCCAGGGACGAGACTTAAACTTGGTTCTTCGTTACAGTTTGCAGCTTAGTTAAGGGATTTAAGCTAAGCTAATGATAGTCAGTAAATGCAAATTACAGGGGCTCATCTAATGAGGCTAGTTTAGCCACCACCAGGGAAATTAGGATGTTTGCAAATCAATTGTTCAGTTTATAAACAAAACATGGAGATAGACTAAAGCAGCATTGATCTACTTTGCACTAATGTAGTTCGAAGGCTAGCTGGCTTGACTTCAGGCTCTGTCTGTCATTTATAAAGTAAGCAAATATAGACAAGCAAAAAATATATTCGCTCCCCAAGAGAGTCACCATTTTGTTATCTAGAAATCTAGCATCTATGCAAAGCTTCTAGTCCCACTAAGACGGGTAGTTATCTTAGAAACAAACAGATTAAAGTTACTTTCATTTTCAGAAGTAGATAGGAGAGGAGCAAAGAATACCAACCTCAATCTTTCATTTGGGTCCCTGCTTGTTCCTTCTCCCCTCTGACGGATCTTTGTCACTCCTTCCTTGATTACTCCGTTTCAAAGAGTACTTGTAAAGTCAAAGTAGCATAATACCTTCAAAGTGCAGAGATCTACAATCATAAACAATATAGGACCAGATATATATTGACCACACAAATGCATATATTATCAGACATATAAGAATGTGGAGGAAAACACGAATAGCTTTATTGATATAAAGATTACAAGAGAGGATTACAAACCATTGATCTAACCCAGTGTCATCCTCCCAACATGAAGGCCCTTCTTCACCTCAAGAAAAGATTAGATCACCCAACACTATGATGTTCCACCAGGAAACCAACAACACTTCCTTAGAAGATACAAGATTCCAGCCTTTGGATCTCTGGGATGAGGGATCCATATATAGATGATTGCAGGGGGGTGAGTCAACTTCTTGGATTTTGATTAGTGTCCTCTCTCTGATAGTTCTTGATTCCACTTGGAGATTCATGATCTCTTACTCATCCCTCAGCAAATTCAAAGAGGCAAGTGTCACACGAGAAGTTTCTGGAAGATTCCATGATCATCCACCTCACAAACTGTCTCTACTATTTGTCTACTCTCGCCCATCGCACCCTATAGAAGGGCTTTTCAGTATGCATCGCACTTTTTGCATGTGGCAGGTGAGATGCATTGCACCCTTTGCACTGAGGAGTCTGTATGGTCTAGTTTTGACAAGTTCTGAGCAGTTTTCTATGGATAACTTCTAGGAGGTGATGTAATCAGCTGACCTTGTTCCTTTAGGGTATGAAACAAGACTTTTAGGGACTTACAAGCCCTTGGTTTATGGACATATATGATTGGGGTTGCAGTTCCCAAATATGTCTATAACCGCTACCCATGGGGCGACGCATTGGCTTCCAATAGATACTCTCGAAATGCTACATCGTTTAAGGTACAAGCTAATTTTGAAATCCCCATATTCGAGGGTCAGATGACGCAGATGTTTTCGATAAATGGTTAAATCTTCTAGAGGGTTATTTTTCTGTTCATGAATTTTCGAGTCGGGAAAAGATTATTTTTCGCTCTTCTCAAAGCAGCCCCCCACGTCAAGGACTCGTCGGAAACCTACTGCGAGTAGATGGATGAAAGTATAGGCTCACAATGTTCCACCGCACCCACTTGGAATTCATTCTATGGTGCCATCAAGGAGCAGTACTACCTTGTCGAAAGCTATGAGATTAATACATAAAGTGGACCATGCTACAGTAGGGAAGGGACCAAGACGTGCTAGAGTTTACCAATATTCTCCATACCCTTTGCACAAACTTGGGTATCAAGGATTCAAAGGAGCATTTGGTACTCAAATACCACGGATGCCTCCACAAGTACATCCAGGAAGAAATAGAATTCCTAAACATCTCCTCGCTGAGCATACTGATATGCCATCAAGGTTGAGAAAAAGTTTAAAGAGAACAAGTGAGAGTTTGGATCTGGGAATCTGAAGCAAGGGAAAGGTTCCCCCAAACCATAGAACAAAGGACAAAGCCAAGGTAGAGTAGCCCAAGACAACCCAACAAAGCTGCAAGAAAATAACAACGTCGTGAAGCCAAAAAAGGATAGGAGAAAGTGGTGTGAGTTCCATAAGAGTTCCACTCACAACACAAGTGAGTGTTGGACCAAGCAGTCACTCATGGTCGAGCTAAGGGTTTTAAAATCAGATGCATGTTCTAACTCTGGGTGAGAACCCGACAAGGGGAATGAAAAAGGGAAGCAGATTATTGATGCAGAGCCCAATGCCACCGTTACCAACACAAAGATACAGAATGAAGAACGTGAAGATCTAGAGGAGGAGGAGCATATCTTCCACTCCGAGATGTGGGTAAAGGGCTCCTTGCTACAGTTCATTGTTGATAGCGAGAGCCGAAAGAACCTCATTTCGGCAGGGGTCGTGAAGTGGCTGGGCTTACCGACCATAGCACATCCACAACCATACACCATCGGGTGGCTTCACTAAGGACGGGATCTTCGTGTGAGCCAACATTGTCACCTTCCATACAACATCAAGCCCTTCATGGATAAGGTATTATGTGAGATTTATCCCCTTGAAGTTTGTGATGTATTATTAGGACAACCATACTTGTGGAAGCGACATGCTGTGTATGAATGAAGGCCCCGTGCTGTTATTGTTACTTTAGGAAATAAGTTGTACAAGATACCAAAGGTAGCACCACCTACCACCATCTCTTTGGTTACTGCAAAACAATGAAATAAGCTCATTTCCAAAACCGGTAAATCTATTTTCTTGATGATACACCCTCAAGGAAAGAAGAATACGGTGGCCACGAGCTCTAGACAAGGCCCCTTTACACGAAAACTACAGATGGAAAAGGTCACGGAGAAGTATGAGGACATCTTCGCCTCCCCTGCAGGGGTTCCTTTGCACTGTGAGGTGAAGAACTCCATCGATCTGACCCGAGGTGCACCGATGCCCAATGGACCAATCTATTGGTGCTCCATCCTAGAGAACGATGAAATCAAGAGGTAGATTTAGGAGTTGCTACAGAAAGGTCACCTCTGTTCGAGTTCATCACCCTGTGGGAGCTAGATCTTATTGGTACAGAATAAGGATGGGACTTAGAGACTCTGTATTAAATATCGGGTGCTGAACAAGATCACTGACTATAATAGGTAGCCAATCCCACAGATTGATGACCTCCTGGACCAACTAAAGGGGGAAAAATATTTAGCAAGATTGGTTTGAGGTCAGGATATCACCAAGTACCAATCAAACCCTCTCATGTGTGGAAGACTGCCTTTAAATCCAAGGAGTGCCTTTTCGAATGGTTGGTTATGCCTTTGAGAGTGACGAATGCTCCTCCAACCTTCATGAGGCTAATGGATGACATCTTGTGGCCATTCACCAACTCATTTGTAGTGGTTTACTTGGATAAAATCCTCATCTTCAGCGAGAGTGGGGAATAGCGCCTCCACCACATCCGACAGGCTCTCCAAACACTACAGAAACACAAGTTATGTGCCAATTTGGAGAAATGTAATTTTGGCATGACCCGGGTTCAGTATCTTGAATACAGTGTTGATGAATAGGGGGTGCATGTGGATCTAGCCAAGATCCAATTCATTTGGGATTGGCCATCTCCAACCACTCTCACAGAGCTCTGCAACTTTCTAGATCTTGCCAACTTCTACCGCAAGTTTGTGTTAGGATTTTCTCATATCACTTGGCCCTTGAGTCAAGTCACCAAGGGAGGAGTGCAAACAAAATTGTTTCAGCCTGAATCTCAACTGAAGGCATTCACAAATTGAAATATCGCCTATCCTCGACACCAGTGCTCACATTACCACACATGCAACAACCATTTGAGGTTGAGATAGATGCCTTTGACTATGATATTGGGGTAGTCCTTACCCAACACAGACATCGAGTGGAATATCATAGTGAGACACTTTGAGACACAATCGATAATTATCCCACTTATTACGAAGAGATGTATTCCGTTGTGAAAGCCTCCCAACAATGGAAGCATTACATTTTGGGGAAGGAAACGGTCATCCACACAAACCACCGACCCTTATAGTTCATACAGACCCAAGGGAAATTACAGAATGATCACCATGAGAAGTGGTCCACATACTTGCAACAATTCTATTTGAATATCAAGTATAAGAAGGGCATCACCAATAATGTTGCAGATTGCCTCAGTTGACCACCGATCATTGAATTAACCACCGTGATGAAATAATGTGGGCACGAGACCTCTCATTTGAAGCTTCTCTACATAAGCAACCCAGAATTTGGCCACAAACACCAGACACTATTGGAAAGTCAGCATGTTCCATATTTTCACCTCCAAGATGCCTTGTTATGCCACTTGGGTCACCTTTGTTTTCCTTCAAGTGAGCGTGTCAAGATGATTTGGGAAGCACACTATAGTTGGGTTGCTCAGCATTTCGAGCTCGAGAAAATAGTGGCAGTAATGCAGAAGTATTTCTATTGGCTCAATCTTGGACATAATGTCGAGAAGTACATCACATCATGCACTGCCTATGTCATTGCCAAACTGACCATCAAGAAGCCAGGCTTCTATACCCTGCTACCCACCCCTAGTCGACCTTGGGAATCCATCTCCATGGATTACATGTGAGGCCTTCCTTCCACTAAGCATGGAAATGACTATGTTTTTGTGGTCTTCAACAAGTTCTCGAAGATGGCCATTATGGCGACCTGCAACAAGAATATCATAGTACAAGACACTACTAAACTCTTCTTTAAGCAAGTGTGGGTACACTTTGGGATGCCATAGTCTATTATATTAGATTGGGATAGCAGGTTCCTCAGTACATTTTCGTCAAGTCTCTTGTCAATCCTGGAGACCAAACTCACTAAGTCCACAACCTTCCATCCTCAAACTGATGGCTAGACAGAGGTTGTCAACACGATGATCATACACATTCTGCGCAAGTACAACTCAAAGCATCCATTCACATGAGATGAGAGCCTCCCCTATGTTCAACATAGCTACAACCGGGCTCTCCACAGCTCGACTAGCCACAACCCTTTTTAGGTGGGCTTGGGATTCCAACCACTATGTCCCATTGAGGTGGCCATGCCATTTGTAGCTACTCATGCAGATTCGGCTCATGTCCAGTCCGAAGTAGATAAGGCAAACAAATTCATTGAGAACATCCAACATATTCAGCAGCAAGTCCATGACATTTTGGAGAAATCAAATGCCAAGTACAAGCAGCGACATGATCAACATTGGGTGCCACGCAAGTTTCAGGTGGGCGACAAAGTCTAGTTGCATTTGCAAAAGCAACGCCTTACCAAAGCCTATCAAAAACTTAGAACACACTGATATGGTCCTTACACCATTGCCAAGGTTGTGGGAGACAAGGCATTTGAGCTCAGCATTCCCCCATTCCTTGGCCTGCACCTAGTGTTCAATGTTGACTGCCTTCGGTGATACTTTCCACCATTACTAAACACATCTCACATTGTAGAACAACTCACACCCCGAGAGTTGAATCCAGATTGCATGGAATAATCTCCAATGGATCGGATCATGGACACATAGATCAAGCACACTCACGAGCGGAATATCCAACTATATAAAGTTGTCAAAGTAGGGCAACTCCTTCACCAGAGAGAAAGTTCAGTAGAAGTTTCCTCATCTCATGGAGGAACTCAACGTAATATGGGACCATTGCTTCGTAAGGGGGGAGGAATGATTTAGGTGGATATTGGTGGCCACTTGTCATGTCCACTTGGGCCCCCACGATTGTTTCTTTGAGCTTTTCAGTTTCCTTAATTGTAGCACAGTTTACTATTTTTAGCAGTTTTTCGAGTCATGAACTTCGAGAGCCATTTTGAGGCCCTAAACGACGTCTTTTGGGGAAAAAGGGAGCAACATGGGACCATGGATTCATGTTTCTCTTCACAAAGTCGTAGTTCTGAGATAGATCTTTTTAATGAGATATTATTTGCATCAAATGGAGATCATATGGAAACTTTACGACCCTGAGAAGTTGATGTACCAATTTACCCAAATGGGGCCCACACTTTGGTGTTTCATCTTCCAAGGTTAGGTTTTTGGATGTTTAGGGTTTTCCATTGTTTCTCAAAAATAAATAGGCCTTCGAGCCTCATTTTACCATAGTTCAGAGGCATGTAGCCACCACATATCTTCTGAGAGATAAGCTACCATCGCCCTAGCTGGTTTATTTCCATTTCCATTTGTAAGCATATTTTAGTGTTTTATATTAATAAAATGAAGTATTATTTTCGCTGCATCTATGTGTTTATGGTTATCTCTGTAATTTGTTGCATTCCTATTTAAATCTAGATCACCTTGTTTAAGCTGACCTTCCTTGTCTTGACACCTTAGCTCTGATACCATGTTGAGAAATTTTGGGGCAAAAACATAGGGTTATTTATCTCTTTGATAAACATTTGTCATGTACTTTTCCTTCACCTAATTAGCTTCTTATTTCAGTTGTTATTATTAGAGCTTTTATTCATCAAATAACTACCAAACCATAATGAACAATAATACAAAGGACAAAATATATAGGCTATCATCGAGGGCCAAAACCTCTCCAACTTTGAGACGAAAACCCACAAGGGTTCTTCTTCTTCTAGAGTTTCCAAGTGACAAATTCCTAGACATATACCCTTGACAAAAGAACCATGTCAAAATTATTCATCAAGATATTTTATTCCTTCCAAGTCACTACTCGTCAAAGAAACTCATACACCTTTTTTTTCAACCTCTTCTTCAATTTCAACCTCTTATTACATGCTTGCATTTTTTGGTGTGCCTATAATTTTAGAGATCCCATGGGTATAAGGTGATTGGGGTAGATTTATGAGGATTCTCTCCTTCACTTGTCTTGGACACTTCTTTTGAATTCACGTAGAAAATAGACTTGTTCCTTGGTATCTATTTTGTCTCCTTCAAGGTATGCAATAACTAACTACACAAACCCTAGCTGCAATCACACGTGTGAGAAGAATGACCCGAAAACAATGGTAGAAGGCTTCGATCTTCTTCTCCTTTTCTTGGCTTATCAAGAGGCTCCCTTCCTTTCCTATTCACAATTATATCCTTTTGGTGGGTCCTTCATGAATGATCTCTTGAGGGAGGTAGATTCCTCACATATATAGGCTCCTCTCCCATTATATTAGGTCGGCTTGTCATCATTCCTAACTTGACACATCCGTCTAGATAGGTTGATCGCTCCTTTTGAAGGTTGACTTGTTGCAACACTTGTGATGAGGTCTTGGAGGGTTTTTTCAATCTAACATTAACTAATACAATATGTAGCATGCCCCAAGTGGGTCTTCCAAACATGAAAATGATTTTAAGAACTTGAAGACTCAATGAAAAGCCCTAGGAGCTCATAATGGAAGCTTGGCCTAAAAAAAATGTTCCTTGATTATGAAAACCATGCCTCAAGAACAACAATAATACATTTATTTTTCTCATTACATCAAATATATAAAATCACCATTACATATGTCATTTATGAAGACTAAACCTAGTTACATATTTGAAGAGTGCACAACAAGGAACGAATAGAGATGTGCGTTATTGTTCGATAATTAATTGAAATATCATAAGTCATCAAGGAGAGAGGGGGTAACTAGACCTACTAGAGTGAGTGTCAACCTCCAAATCAAATGAATAAGGGCTTAGGTTGGGCTCTGACTAGGTGGTCTCCCTTATATGTTGAGGTGGTCATTTTTTGCCATCAACACAAACACAATAGTACCACTACATGAGAACGAGATGGGGTAATGGAACCACACTATATTCCTACTCATGAACATGTTGTTGATATTCTAACAAAGGAATTTCCATACAAGAAGCTTGAGTACTTAAGAAGCAATATTTGTTTGGTAGACATCTCTTCTTTGAGTGAGAGGGAGTGATGATGGAAGATACATTATTTTCTTCATATGTCATGCACTAGATCAATACTAACAATCATAATTCTTTGTGAAGGCCATGCAAAAAGAAGAGGTTCTAGAGGATTTTATGAGGAGCTAAGATTGAAACTTGTTGAGGATTAGAAAATCTAAGATAGAAACCTACTTGTATATCAATACTCTTTGAGGATGAGATAGGGAATCTAAGATAAGAGTAGTACAAGCCGATTGATATTCTTTGAGGATTAGGAATCAAAGATAAGAATAGCAGTAAAAAGACATAATCTTTGAACATCTAGATGGGGTATGTGCCTTTAGAGATAGTTTGGTATGTCACTTAAAGACTTCAAGTATGATGTTCTCATAAAAGTTGAGTTCATGAATTAGAGACCTCATTCACAATGTTGGTTATGATATTGATGCTTAATCCATGGCTTGTCAATTTGAATTTTTCTTAGTAGAATGCTTTAATTTAAGATTCCTTATACTTCATGATGGGATTATAAATACCACTATAGTTAAGAGGATGTGTTGGAGAATGTAACTAGATTAGGCCTTCATAATGACCTTTGTAAGTATGACATTGCATATCTTGTATATAAAAAGAGAAAAATATTTTTTATTTGTCAAAGTATGGCTTTCATTCTTAAGTCTAGGTAAAATCTTATTTTTCACTATTCTATGTCTTTCTAAGTCAAAGAAGATGTTTTTTAAAGTATTAAAGTTCCATTTGGTTGAGATCTGATGACGGAGCAAGAGAATTGTTGAGAACGGTTGTCTTGTTTGGGATTAAGACACAGATGCGGACATCACTTGATGGAAGTAACTTTAACTTCTTCAAATCAGAATAGAAGTGACCCACACATCAATTGTGTTACATGTGATTCTTTCGAAGCTCCAGGTGAGGGTTTCCACAGAGTTCTCAGTTCTACAAGCATTTCATTCATGAATTTGATTACATGTAATTCATGAATTCTATGCAATTCTTCCGAAGCCTGTAAACGCTCCAATTAGGGTTTCCACAGAGTTCAAAATTTTAATGTATTATTGGATGTCTTCATTAAACAATAAATCTGTTCGAGGCATAAGCAGAGTGTTTCTCTTCTCTAATTTCAACTCTGCTATCTCTTTTCGACTCAGGCAATTCCAAAAATGGGCAGTAGAAACCCAAACTTTAAACAGTCATCCTTGAGTAGGATGCTTGTTGACACGTTATTATTGTGATTCCTACGTTTCATTCTGTTTTTCATATCATAATTGCAAGACGCACCTATACCTGCAAAGCCATGATTGAACCCAATATGATAGTCGCGTTTGAAACATCTCTCTTATTCGAGGAACAAGCAAACGGTTAGACTCTTTTGTTTTACAACTTCTATGAAAACGTTAAATGATCCAAAGTAGAGGCGTAATGAAGGCTAAATGAAAGATAATATATATGAAACAGAATGATAAACCAGTATTTTCAATCGATAAACAGAATGATAATATTATAGATAAACCAGTATTTTCAATCGAAATGCAACAATATACTTATATCGGCAGTTATGATAGATAAACCAGTATTTTCAATCGAACTGCATTATTATTTTTCAGTTAAATTTTAGTCTATTTGCATTCTCTTCGTCGATTAATCGTTAAATCTTCACTTTTCTGGTATCTCTTACTATTATTCTAAACTATTTTAGAAGTATACGTATCCATCCAGAAATAAATAAAACAGTCGACTTTTCTCATATCATTTTCTATTAGTTCCTTATTAAAACGTCTTAACATATTAAACTCACACATTAAAAAAAATTGTTCACTATTTTTTTTTGTTAAGTTGCCCATTAAAATTCTTTTATAATTTTCTTAATGAATATCTCCTTTTGGTATTTCATATAATCTTTTATTATAACATCTTAACATGTTAAACTCACACATAAACAACCTTTTTTTTAAGTTGCATATTAACTTAATGAATATACTCACACATAAACAACCTATACATGCAACATATAATAACAACCTATACATGCAACCTATAATCTAAACACTGGTTTAATATATTGCCAAGTAGAGTATAACATATAACATATGAGGCCTGTGTTGAATGCTACACCAGCCTTGACAAGTCACTATGTGTATCAGTATTGCATCACCACGTATTCCTCTCATAATAATCATATATATCATCATATATATTCAAGTATTGATGAATGGATTCTCAAACTTGTATAGACCTTTGTATTCTGGGTATGTTTACTTGATAGTAGTATTTGATATATGGGTTGTAATTTATTATAATCTATATAATATGTAATATTGGGTGGATTAATTACTTAAATATATTTTATGTTTTGAAGTTCTTTTTAATTATGAATGGAGATTCTTTTGAATAATATCTAGGTTTTGAATAATGTGCATAATTATATTTTGTGTAGCCACCATGAGAGGAAAATCAATTACATATTTTCGAACTATAAATGCAATGAATAGAAACTGTTTTGAACAATATATTATTAAGCTATCATTTCTGTAGTTACCATGAGAGAAAAATCAATTACATACTTTTAGGGTAATAACTTTCATATGTGGAAACATATCAGGTATGGGAAGACAGAATAATCACATGGTAAGAATTGAAGTGAGAAAATAATCACATAATCACAAAACCAACTTAATTTCTAGTGGGAATATAATATCTTGTCTAGAAGTAGACTTTATCACTCTAATACCTTCCATGTTTAGCTGCCCATAGGGTACATCAAATGCAAGCAATCAAAAATTATTTCAAAATACATTTCTAAGCTAGAGCTCCATGTTTATTTCCTTATTACACCAATGCAGATTTAGAACATTCCTAATGAGCTAAGTTAATACCCTAATCTGTTGGAACATTCCTACTAAGTCTATCTATGCACTCTGCTGCAAGCAACAATAGTATTAATTTGTCTCCTCCTCCTGATAGAAAACTCAGCACTTCATTCTTAGATCTGAACTGACGCCCTGTCATGGGTTCATAATAAAGCTGTAAATAAACACACAATTGTGATGGTCAGATATAATAATATAATTCTCAACTACATTAATAGGAACTCTTAACTTAACTTTTAAATATTAGAAATCACTAATAAGTTGAAATTCTAATTGGTGCCTACTTCAAATACACTATTTTGTTACTTGACAATTTTTTTGAAATTTTTCTATACAAAGGTATTTAAAAATAAAACACAAGCACTGCATCCTTGGCCTTAGGAGGAGAACAATACCTTATCAATCTTTCCACTCCTTCTTACTCTTACTTCATAACCCCACCCTTCTGGGAGCCAATAAGGCCTCTGGTCATTCCTTTCTGCCATGTGTTTGGCCTGTACCATTCAGTGTTATAAAATTTAATTTCCCAAAGTATTTTGGCATTTCATTTATTTTTATAGTGATTTGATTCATTTAATATAAAAAAATGCCCCTTCCAATTAGATTCACCAAAATCTGTCCAAATTTGGAAGAAATGAGATATTGAAGAGATGTGTAAGGGAGGATGGGGTTTTTGACTGCATGTGAGCATGCCATGATGGACCCTATGGGGGCCACCTTGTTTCTAAGAGAAAAACCTTCAAAATTCTTCATGTTGGCTACTATTTGCCTACTCTACACTAACATGATATGAGGTACACTAGGGGATGTGATGAGTGCCAAAAGAGACCAAAAGGATACTAAAGTATGAAATGACTGTGCAAACTCAAGTGACCCTTGAGCCATTTGAGAAGTGGGACATAGCACAAGGTGGCCAAGTTTCTACCTGAAAACATCTTTTGTGAAGGGAGGGGCTCAATTCACTTCACTTCAAATTTAATTGAGGGAATCATGGAGCAACATCATATAAGCAACAAAAAATTCACTCCATATCATCCTCCAACAAATGGGTAGCTCCACCTCGTTGCATCTTGCTGGCAACGAGGGATGGAATATTGACGAAGTGCGAAAATTTTTATTACACAATAGGATAGGAACAATACATCATCGAGTGAAGGGACATGGTTGTCTTGTCCGCGTTTCTTCCCATAAGGGCTTAACCGGAGGCTCTATCCCGCAAAAAAATCCTCTTCGTACATTCCATAGACTATCCCTATATAACATATTGAGAATCTTCCTTGGACGGTAGTTGATAGCAGAGTGTTGATTGGCCACAGGTAACGGGAGAATCTTCCTTGGATGTCGATTGGCCACAGGGAGGGGGTTTAAGCTGCTAGCAAGATTTCCATTGCATTGAAAGTGGTGTCCGGGGAGCCACCTCTCACGCTCGAGGATGATTCCTAGCGGAAAATCTTGAAAAGGATTAAATTGAAGGCATTAATGGCCGGCGGAACCATTTGAGAACGAACGGAGAACAAATGAAGCCATGGGTGGAATCATGGTGTTTCCTCGCGAGATCAACCTTCTTTTTAAAGGAGGGATCTGCATATATTTCTTGTGCACTACAGACTAATGAAGCAATGGGTGGAGATTTGGTGTTGGAGGAATCTGCATACATTTTTTGTGCACTACAGACTAATGAAGCAATGGGTGGAGGCTTGGTGTTTCTTGGTGAGATCAACTTTCTTTCTAATGGAGGGATCTCTATACATTTCTTGTGCACTGAGTAGTAATGAAGCAATAGGTGGAGTTTTGGTTTTTTTATGGCCCTAAATATAGTCCAAAGATGTTATGCTCTTAAGCTACAAATGATACCCAAATACACAATATGCGAAGAAAAGAGACTTATAACACAGAATATACTAAGAAAAGATACCAAGAACAAATAATTCAGAGAGTAATCTTCACTTGCCTCTTCCAACCTCGCAGCAACGTCCAATAGTCTTCCACTAGCAACCTCGCAGCAACGTCCAATAGAGCAGAGCTGGATAGATTACAAAAGTAAGACAGGATGCTCCTAGCATTAAGTTTCTATCCTTTATATATATTACTCCTACTTGTAATACCACGGGCGGCCAATACAGTGTATTACTAATACCATCTATCTAATACTACTTCCCATTTGCAACTAACTAGGGTTCCTTTATTAATTGCGCATTAACCACTTATAATTATTAATATGGGGTTTATTTACTCTTGACTATGACGTGGTAGAGGGTTAGGGTGCTACCCTAACAAAAGATCAACCTTTTTTCTATATATATATATATATATGGATCACTAAATATATAAAAAAATGTTTTATTTATTACCATACCTCTAGTTTATTTATATTTTTATTAATTTACCATACCTCTTTTATAAATATGGTATTTTCCACATATGATTTATATTTTTATTAATTTAGCCTAACTTTTTATAAATATGTTATTTGGCACATAGGATTCACTTGAATAAAACATTTTTTTAGATTTCTTAAATAGAAAGAGCTTTATGGACTAAATATAAAAAGAGATTTTATTTATTTCCCATACTTCCACTTTATTTATATTTTTATTTATTTACACCCTTGCTTGTCCTAAATATGATGTGACTTAAAGAGTAAATATAAAAAAATGTTTTATTTATTTACTACACCCCTTGTTTAGTTATATTTTTATTAATTTACCGTAACTCTTTTATAAATATGGTATTTGGGCGGTTATGGACTAAATATAAAAAGAGGTTTTATTATTTAACATACCTCTAGTTTATTTATATTTTTATTTATTTACCATACCTTTTGAGTAAGTATAAAAATAGATTTTATTTATTTACCATACTTCCTCTTTATTTATATTTTTATTTATTGGGACCAAATACAACCTCCCAAACCACCTACCAAGCCATAAAATGGGCGATTGCAAACGAATTTAACATTGCAAAGGAGAAAATGGGCGAGTGCAATGGAATATAACTTCCCAAGCTAGGGGAATCAGGTCAAATGGGACTTTTCATAGCTTATTCGCCCCTTTTTCTACACTAAAATGAAAAAAATAATTATTTTTTAAATAAAAGTTCGGCTAAAAGTATTAGATGGACATTTTATAAAAAGTTTTCCCCTCTCAAATGAAAACCCCTTAAATTTTTCCCTTGGGCTAAAATTTTCCCCTAAAATTTACCATGTCCTCCGCTTTTGTCCATACAGTACTTCAAACATACTCATTTGTAGTGATGTGTGGTAACCATTGTTATAAGAAAATTCTACCAAATGTATGTGGTTCTCCCATTTGGATGGCTATTTCATTACGTAGTCCGCACATATCTTCCACTACCTCGGTTTGCCCATCGGTTTGGGAGTGGTAAGAAGTGCTAAAATGTAGTTGGGTGCCTAAACCTTCAAAAAAGGCTTTTGAGAAAGCTCATGTGAATTTTACATCATGATAAAAAAATATGACCTTTGGTAATCCATGTAATTTAAAAATGGTTTGCGTGAATATATTAGCAATTTGTACAACCTTATAGGTACTTTAGTGGTATGAAGTGAGGAGACTTGCTCAACTTATCCACAACCACCATTATTGAATCATTCTGCTTTCTTGACTTAGGTAGTCCCTTAATAAAATCGATGGAAATGGTTTCCCACTTCCATTCGAAAATAGGCAAAGGGTGTAACAACCCGGCTCGATGACTATACTCTACTTTTACTTGCGGATGACTATACTCTACTTTTACTTGCAGCTAAGTATTGGATCACTTCTTTCTTGATACGAGACCATAAATATTCATTTCTAAGTGTGGTAATTAGTTTATGATATCCACGATGGTCCGCATACATATTTTTATGATGTTCATCTAGAATTAAGTCTTTAACATTTTTTTGGTTAGGTACATATATTCTCTGCTTATAAATCAGCATGCCTTCATGATTTTTTTTATATCCCACTTGCTATTCATTGCCATTTAAAAAAAATTCTTGTTGGCA
>APFE030742648.1:0-11285 GCA_000404065.3 Pinus taeda | reverse complement strand
ATTGTTGGGACTACAAAAAAACTGCCAAAAGTGGTCGAAATTGGGTAAAAATATTTCAAAAAATCTTATTGAGGCATTGTTTGAATTATGTTTTTTATGGTGTAAATGGATTCAACACCATCAAAAACAATTATGAAATTTGACAGCTTTTACTTGGATTTACAAAAATCCCTGGGTGACTAGTAATTAACCTGTTAGATAGAGTAAATTTGACAGCTTTTACTTGGATTTACAAAAATCCCTGGGTGACTAGTAATTAACCTGTTAGATAGAGTGTCAAAGAGTGATGTATGATACTTAGTTGGCCATTTATATTTGAATGTGTGTGACTTTAGGGTTGGTAGATATTTACTCTCACACATCAAAATTGGAGTTGTCTTTAGTGCCACGGTGGGTTTTTCCAGTGCAATTTCTCTAAAATTCGTCACAAAAATTTGATGGGTAATCTTGTGCAATCGATGTGCCCTAAGGGTTTTCTAGGGTGCTAAATCCATATATACAGTCAAAAAATTAGTTTAGATAACACAAATTCCAGTGGATTCCGACACCAGAAAGTCTAAAAAATCTCACTAAAGACAACTCCATAAAAATTCACTACCATCAAGTCACATGTATTCTATTATGAACTTTGTAAAAGTATAAGATTTTTTTAGTTAAATTTCATTAATACATTATAAATTCTAAAAATGGTTATTTAAAATTTGTATTAATTTTAGTAAAAAGTCCATAGCATTTTAATATTATTAAAAAGAATTATGAAATTTATTTTCAATAAATATGGTTATTTATTTAATTTTAATGGATAAAATAATTAATAAAATAACAAAAAATATTTAATATAGATTGTTTTTTATATTATACTTATATGGTAGTGGATTTTTATTTTCTAAACATATTTAAGAAAAAAAGAGAGACTACATCACATATTAATGCAGAGTTTTCCACTTTAATATATTGTAGGGTTAATTATTTTAAAGTTTTTAAATTTTAGAAAAATCAATAATAAATTTAAAGTTTCTCTAATTATATAATATAGTAGTGTAGTATGTTTTCATATTGATTTTTTTTTAAATATGAAATCTATAAATATATGAATTCAAAAATTAATTAAGTATCAATTAATTAAATAAATTGTTGAAAAATAAAAATTTTGATAATAATAATATTGGACACAAACCATTTTTAACATTGTAAATTTTAATAATCTATAAAATATAGTGACTAAAATTAATATCACAACAGCTAGTTTGTAAATGTCCACTGGAATATCCTCTTCAAATTACTCTTTCTCTTAAACATGCTAGAGAGAAGAAGTTGATGACCTTGTCCACTTTACTCTAGCTCTCTCACCATAATTATCAGAATAATTCAATGGTTCTCTGAAGTTCTATGCCTAATTTAATTATGCCTAACTCCATGTTGTTCATTGTGCATAAATTCTCTACCCCCTCGGCAG
Source organism: Pinus taeda (assembly GCA_000404065.3). Lineage (NCBI taxonomy): Eukaryota > Viridiplantae > Streptophyta > Pinopsida > Pinales > Pinaceae > Pinus > Pinus taeda. The sequence goes on along the minus strand of APFE030742648.1, from coordinate 9,829 downwards.
AGAGCACATGGTATTACTACATTAAATGTGGTTTGAGGTAAGGTTCATTCCCACCAAGCTGTAATGCAACGCCAACATGTGTCAGGTGCCTTGCATGATGATTGTCGCATACACCTACAACGGCATTCAGGAAGCTTTCCTTTTTATTATTAATTTAACGGCAATAATTCTAAAAGAAAATAGGATGAGAATTTATATATATAATTTAAAAGAAAATAGGATGAGAATTTAATAAGAATTATTTCAGGATGTATAAAAAATGCTTATAAAAAAATTTTTATTAATTTTATTTTAAAAGATATGAAAGTATTAGATTACAAACATTATTATAAAATTTAAACATCAATTTTATGTCAAAAAAATAATAACAGGTTATATAATTATATAAATTTAAAGAATTAGTTTAATTTATTATTTTATTATTTGTTATGTTAAGATCATATTATGTAATTGTTCATTTTTTTTGATAAGTTGTATTAGTTTACATTTTTTATTTTATTAGGAATTTTTTTTATAAATGTAGGGAATCATTTTTTAAGTTTCTTAATAAAGTTGTCTTTAAACATATATTATATTTATTTGGATAGAGAAGATAAAGAAATTGAAATTATCAAAACACATACAACATTAGAGACATAAATTATTAAACTAAAAGGTGTAATGCTTAGTTTATGAAAGAATCTTATTTATAAATGATTACTCCTTTCTCAAGAAGAGAACACATACTAAAAGAGAATGGTAACTTTAAAAAATGACTTTAATAATATAAAAGTAAGTATGAAAGTTTGTGTGAGGGGTTCAAGTAAGATGAGAGAATATTCGTCCTTCATGAAAATTGAATTGCCCTTCATGAAAATTGATGAATGCATGAATCAATATCTTCCCTTTGAAGGAATGAATCCATGAATGAATGGATTCCCCACTTTATTTAGAAGTTTTCTTTGCAGCCTCCCACTATTGTAGTTGCAACTGTATACCAGTTGTGTGGATGTGCACCTAACTAGTACAACTACCTTTCTAGTGTATTCCACCATACTTTACGTTTGCCCTCTTTCTTTTGAATATTTTTCCAAACAGGTATGGTTGTAATATTTTATTTCTCTAGCTGAAGTCGAGATATAATCATCTCATTTAGGGCACACTAGTCAACTTCCCATGATTGGCATTAATAACCAACTTCCTCCAACTTTCGAGGAAATCCTCCTTTTCAAGTTTTGGAAGTTGTGTCCCAATATCTCAGCTAATTTGAATTTAACAAAAATAGATACATTATTTACAACATGGGAATTTTCGAAGGGATGTCACACATTCAAAGTATTATTTGATAATTTTATAGGATTGTAACAAATATTTCATTCATGTGTCTTGTTCAAGTAACTATAAACCACTTTCATCAACATGAAGGCATTTTAGAGTTCTTCATCGCACAATTTCCAATCTAGGTAGGGGTGATAGACATGTATTCTAGAGCTCTTGATCTCTCTATTATGTATTTCCAATCTCAAAATGAGAGTTGACATGCTTAGGGGTAGCTTCTAAATTGTCACATTGTTTAACATGAGGTTGAACCACAAGAATGGCTTCATCAAGAATTTGTTCACCAATCATCTTTCTAATTTCATCTACACAATAATCAACTCCAAGAAATTTAATCATCATATGATAATCGTAAAAAAAATCATGCTAATGGAATATTTATTAAAGGTTCATCTATTGTGTTATAAGTTGGATTCTACTTTCCTAAAAGTTTGCATATTTCTATTGTAGAAAATCCTATAGATTCACAAGCTCATGTAATGTACTAAAGCAGAGGACATGAATTGTTAAACACACATGGGCAGCCAGAACAATATGAAAGATAAACATGAGAATACATTTTTATTAACAGGAGATATGCATTTATAGTACATTGTTGTGACCGATGGGTTTCACATCCGAAGGTCTCTTGGACTGCTTTGTCTATTCAGCTTCCACACTAACCCATTTAGGATTAGGTGTCCAACATTCCCCCCCTTAATCCGAAGGGTTATGAGTCCAAGAGAGAGCTGAAATACAAAATGTGCAAAATGAATTGGCCACACTAGGCTGAAAGTGCTCTTCTGAAATGTTGGATAAGGGCGGTATTAAGATGACCACAACACTGGACACTATTAGTGCAGTCCCGAAACTCTTCCAAAACTGCAAGAAGCTGGATCTTCGGCTAGAGGAAGTGCTCCTATGTTTTTAAGAGGAAACCTTCAACCAAGTAAAGGGATCTCACCCCGCATAAAAAGGAGAATTCAACCTAGAAGGAGTCTCAACCTGTGATGATTTAGGATGACCAAACAACTCTGGAATGTTAATGTAATTCCCTCCTCCTTCCCGAATGAACCTTCCAAAAACTGGCAAGAGAAGTGGAGTTCTTTTCTGCTAGAGGAAGTGTTCTCAATTTTGTTCTCCGGAACTCTTCCAAAACTGGCAAGAAGCTGTAAGTCTTCTGCTAGAGGAAGTGTCCCACATCGCCAACTGAAGGCATGTTCAGGCATCTTTGTCTCTGGCTACAACTCTGAAACTGGTGTGGCAGTTTGTGGCTCAGGCTCGCTTGATGTGACTTTGAAGCTTGTAGATGACCATCATTTCCCCCCCTGTCAGATACAAGGTCAGATGATGGAGAAAACTCAACTGCAAGACTGTTCAACACTCTGGAACAAGTTCTGACATGTGATTGGAATATCTTCTTGGCTGTTGATGCCCATTGCCAAGAAGCGATCCATCCAAGATGAATCTTTGTTCTTGCAGGACGTTTGTTTCTGAAGCATCTATGTGAAGAATCACTGGTTTTATGACATTGCTTACATGGATGAAGATCAAAACAGTGATCTTTTAAATGGCCAACTCGGTCACAGTGTTGCCATTTCACAATCTGTTGTTGTTGTTGTTGCGGTGGAAAGGGAGTAGAATCTGGAACAGCTGGAGGTGAACTGTCATGAGGAGCAGTTGAACTGTCATGAATAAATCCAGCACTCTAAAAATGGATGGGCTTGGCGTAGTCTGGAATATGAAAGGACAAGTCCTTGTCATATCCAAGACCAGTTCTGTGCTTATTGTGGACAAGTTGTTCCCAAGGTCTGATGATGGGCTTGGGAAGTGCAAACTGAGTTTCTGCATCTGCGTGTACAACTGCTGCTTTATCTAAATGCACTGTAACATTATTGTCTCGTTGTTTATGGGAGTCTGTTTCAATCTTCTGAACAGAAACAGGTTCAGAATGATGACTCCATTGTTGTAGTTCTTCTTGCTGCAGCTTTGTCTCAAGCTGCAAAAACTCAATATTCTCATGTCCATTTTGTAGACAAATTTTAATATTGGAAAGAGAGGTTTTGTTGATCTTAACCATCTCATAAACAGTGGAAAGTATTAAATTATTTAGTAGTTTCAATACATCATCTATTCTATCCATTTCAGACCAATATAATCAAAGAACTGATGTTATCTTCAGCTACAAATTGGTCTATAAATAATTGCAGCTATTAGATGAGTAGCAGGATCACAAAGTCACTGTAGCAGACAACACAGTACCAATTTCAATGTAGCAAATGACTCACTGCTTTGATGTACTTCTCAAATTATTCAAACTACTCACACTGTGAAAAAAAAGAGTCAATCTTTGACTTTCTTTGCAAATGAAATTTGTCGACAGTCTTAGTAGAGCCATCTCAACCATGTTCTGTCTATTGCAACATTGCCATAGCAATGATCAAACCAACAGTGGTAAAGATATAGCAGTGTATCAAGGCTTGTCAAGCTCTCTGACATAACACTTAGCCCATCAATTCAACATCATCATCAAACTCTATCCATCAACATATTCAGTCAATAATACTTCGGTAATGAAAGACTTATCCCTGAAACCCTAGAATGTGAACTCATACTCCACTTCATCAATACATGTCTATAGATCAACAATGTCAACAGTACCAACTCAATAGTTGCTTTATCATAGGCATTTAAAAAGAATAATGTGTCAATACTGTCATATCAAATCTCTAAATCTAATCTCTGTCTAATGCAAACAATCAACAACACTCCTTGCATCAAATTAATAGATTACATCAATTCATAGACAAGTTCACACAAAACTTTGCCCTTGGTTGCTATAGATGACACTGGCATAGGTTGACCCCATAGCCACACAATTTCTGGAAGAGTCTCTCCGCAGAACTTTAACACAAAACAGATTCTATAGTTCTTTGCATGAATTGGTGGATTTCTTGAGAAAAAGAGAGCCTTGTGGGTGGATTTCTCAAACAGAGAAAACTTTAGATGCACAGAACAAACTGACCTCTATATAAATATATAGCCGAGAATACCCATAAAAATGGCATTATTCGTTGTTGAGCAGATTACGAATATATACCTGTGTTTAATACCCATAAAAATGGTATTATTCATTGCTGAGCAGATTACGAATATATACCTGTGTTTAATACCCATAAAAATGGTATTATTCGTTGTTGAGCAGATTACGGATATATATACCTCTGATGAAGCCACATCTCTAGTTGATTTCTTCCATGCATAAACAACACTCCTTTGCAAGAAAAAAATGAATGTCTTCCACAATCTACAGTTGAAGTACAAACAATTCGAGCACTCCTGAAGGTAGAACTAGCACGCTAGTGAAGAATGAGTTTAGCTCACTTACATAATGCACAATTCATGTGTTAACTTCACCGTCTACATTGGACCACTAGAAGCAGCTGACATATGGGAAAAAATGATACATAATTCAGGGTTCAATTTCATCATCTACGTTAGAACTCTACAACCAACTGTCATATGGAAAAACGTGATGCATAATTATGGTTTAACTTGATCACATATGTTAGACCTCTACCGGTCTTAAATGGCTCTGTCAACCTCTCCTGAGAAGAGCTTTATCAAAAGCATCACTGTAAAATACATACATCCCAGCTCAAATTATAGTTGCGGCTTGTGAGTGAAAGGATCTTTTATCTATGTTACCAGAAAATTCTCATTTCGATCCAACCCCCATTCTCTTTCCAACCCCCATTCTCTTTCCAATCCCCTCTTGACACTACATCAGTACATCACTAAATGATTTTATATGCATAACATTTGCTGGGAGGCAAGCGGTGGATTCAAGTTTCTTATACCATTGAAATGAAAATAGATATATGCAGGATTAACACACCATATAAAACATATATACCACATCTTTGCACACCATAGAATTTCAATATTCAATGCCCATAAAAAACTAGGTTTCCTTCTCGATCCAGCTATCCATCATTACACGAGTGTGCAAGATCTCTTTAATACTTTAGGAGCAACGACTCACCTTCCAGGAATTGACAGAAATGTTAGGAAGAGTGGCAGAATACCTGGAATGCTTACAGTAATGCATCACAAGAGGTTGACAGTAACAGGGTCAGCGATGAGTAGCCCTCCAAGCGTTAGAAAATATAGAAAATCATGGAAAAATAGCGCATATCAAAACGCATTCAATATTCCCACTCAAACGTTGTGTCAAACAACAACATGGCAGTTTAATACCATTTATAACCTGGACCAAACAGTGTTAATAAGCTGAACTCTTGCACACTTACGGTGTATACCATATACACAGGCGGTTCAATTGTTAGGGACAGGTGTATACCATTCAACGTTCAATAAACCAAACGATTTATACCACTGAAATCCATTCAATATATACAGCGTTAAAACAGTGTTCAAATGATTCAGCTACAACGCATTCAATAAACCGTTAATATTCCACAGCGCACAACATTTCAACAAGCGCACAGTAGTTCATGCCCCTTCAACGCATTCAATAGATTGAACATGACATTTGAACATACCATTCGCATACCATTCAACAACTCATACTAGGAGCTGGACCTGCGTTCAATTATCAGCATGTCAGGCCAGTTCAACACACAACATTAATATTCAAAACGCATTCAATTGTTATGGGACAGCGTTAATATGATATGGACAGATGTGTAGCGCTAGCAGAGGCAATTTATCTCAGGTCTGAGGGGAATAAGGCAAAGTCAGAGGTCAGGTAATGCAGAACTGACATATATATAGAGACCACAAAACAAGTGGCTCAAATTAATTATGCAGGGCAGGAATATGCCTGCTTTGATACCATGTTAAACACACATGGGCAGCCAGAACAAAATGAAAGATAAACATAAGAATACATTTTTATTAATAGGAGATATACATTTATAGTACATTGTTGTGACCATTGGGTTTCACATCCCAAGGTCTCTTGGACTGCTTTGTCTATTCAGCTTCCACACTAACCCATTTAGGATTAGGTGTCCAACACGAATATACTTCTACTTTTAACCACCGGAAGCCAATAGATCGATGAAAACAATATGAACAAGAAGAAGAAAAATCAATGACACCTAACACAAGATGTATCCGGGGAAAGCCACTGCTCAAAACCCTGTTATTTGTATTGCATATATTAGAAATATGAGTGAAGATAAAAAAATTGTTCTTACTAGAACAATTCTGCACAAGTATGCTCAACTCTCTCATCTCACAAGCAAGCTCTTGACCAATGCTTAGCTAATTCTGCAGATCTCTAAGCCCCTAATCTCTTGCTGAATTCCTAGGATCAATAACCTGTATTTAAAGGGAATTCATGCTTCCAAAACTGCGCAATCCAAATATAGGATCAATCTCGGATGCATGCATGATATTTACACTCCATTAAATAAAACAACTAATAGTACATTGTCCTTGCACTCTAGTCTAAACTGGGTCTTTCTCAGAATCGACATGCATGATTTTTTGATGAGGAATCTTTAGTTAACTAGAGTGAAACTTGTGGATGCACTAGTGCAACAACTGACTGTTAACTCCGTATCAGTTCCTCAAACAGCTTGGAACTAATTTAACTTAACTTAACTCAGTAAACTGAGTGATCTAATTTCCAACTCATACTGGACACCTAAAACTTAGAGAGAAAATATACATGACTACAAAAATACTTCCAACTTGAAATTCCTAGGTTAATTAAGTTAATTATACTTAATTAACTATTTAGAAGTTGTTGTGAGAATAGAATTTGATTTTAATTCTCAGTTTAATTCAAGGAAAAATCAAACTGGAATTTCTTGTTTCCATTTCTCAACAGCTATAGCTAATGTGGAATTTCCTCTTGGCTAAACGATATTTTCTATGGGTTATTTTTTCCTTAATGAATTTATTTTCTAACAATAATGGTTCCCCATGTTTGAATGGATTGTAATTACAATAAGACAACAAATTTATTCCAATCACAAATAAAGATATAAATTCTCTTCCAGTAACAAAAATTATCCTACAATTACACAAGAAGATGTATTTTGTCTTCCAATCTTAGAAAAAAGGACAAAAATTGTTTTCCATCTTAACAAGATAAAAGTTTCCTTCCAATTATGCCAGAAGACAAAAATTCATTTTTCATCCCTCAACAAGACATTATTTGTCTTCAAATTACTCAAAGTTCCTTATAATTACATAAAATTTGTCTTCTAGTTACACAATAAGACAAAAAATTGATTACTAATAACACAAGTGAATAGAAATATTATTTCCAATTACACAAAAACTCATACAATTTTTTAATATAGTCTCTCATCTTCTATGCGTGTTTACTAATTTTTGGTTGGAAGTCATGTGAGTATCAAACACACGGGGAGAAATAAGAGAAAAAGAATCATTTATCCTTTCTTAGGAATGCACATGCATTCTAAATAATGTGCACATATTCTCAATACTATGCATACCTCCTTGTTACTAACATCTAAAACATTAAATTCCCTATATACCTTCCTCTCTCAACTTTTCACAGTTGTTTGTTCATGGCATGATCATGCACACATAATAGAAAATGTGTTCTTTCATGGGATTACTTTTCTCCCTTTTCTCCTATTGTTCCTCCTTCCTTCTCTTTCTCACCTCCATCATTCTCTCTCTCTCTCTCTCTCTCTCTCTCTCTCTTCCCCCCACCAATTACTTTCTATGATTCTATCTCTCTTCTTCCATATATGTCTTTCCACACTTAAGCTTTATCTCTATCTAGATATTCCTCTCCTCTCTCAATCTCCCTCCATGTCGGGCATAACGAACTTCCATGGCCTTTACTCTTAGAGGCTTTCATTCACATGTCATTTTTCTCTGCTAAACTCTCTACTTTCTACCATGTTCTTTTTGGTTTTGTTGTCATATGGTCAATGTCTTGCACTTGAAATCACCGTGAGATCATTTGGTTTCCTTGTCATGGGAAGATGGCTCTCTCCTTAGAATTCCTCTATTTTGTTGTGCTAATGTTCACACTAAGGCTCAAAACTCTAGGGGATGTTGAATTTTTGTAGCTATGGTTGGTCTTAATAATATTATATTATCCTTATAATATTCAAATATGAATTGTATTTGCAAAAGAAAAAGTTTATAAAGCATTTTCTTTATGTTTTCAAAAAAAAAAAAATTATTTATTTGTATGCTCTTTAAGAGCAGGTAAATGAAAATTCTAAATTTGTATTTTTGCATCTACAAAGACCAAGTCAACCCTCTAAGGATCAAGTTGGTTTGCCCAAGGTACGTGACCCTTCGCATGTATGAACAACTATAAATAGAACCTATTTTCTCTCTAAAATAAACAACTTCAGATCACGTATATCTTTGAGGCTTATGCGAGGATATGAGGCTAATACGAAGAATTTGGGGAAGATATCTCTCTTTGTGGAATGTGAGTTCCGAGGCGTGAAAATGGAGGTCTGACACTGTAAAAAAGTGAGTTTCGAGGTTGTAATAATATGAGTTCTAAGGCTATGACAGAGCGCAAGTATGATGTTGTGATAGAGTGCAAGTCTGAGCAAATGTATTTCTATACCAATGCAGGTCTAAAGGGAATAAACCTTTGTGGAATTGTGCATATTTGTGATACCCTCTTTGTTGAATCATCCAAACTTAGAGGCAGACACAAAGGTCTTGTTTCAACGCCATTTGGATATCTCATATCTATGGCATATCTCTATTTGAGTGCACATTCTAAGGCAAAGTTACAAGACCTCTTTGAGACCTTATTTCTGTAATATATCTTTGACATATAGTACACATTTTGAGGCTGATATTTGAGACATAGTGTGAGTTCTAAAGAAGACTTGGAGAATGTTTTCTTGACCTTGTGGTAGAGCTTCTTTCGACGGAATGGTGGTGGGTTGACTTAGTCTTTGGAGTTTAGTTGACTTTGATGTATCTCTTGTTGCATTAATTCTCTAAGGAAAAGGTTGTGTGGGTTTTCCCTTGGTAAAACTTTGTGTTCTTTGTGTAGTTGTCTCTTTATGATTTTTCTTGCTATATGGTTGTTTTCTTCTGTGTAATTATTGAATGATGGAATTAATATATAAAAATGTGCAAAAATTATAAACATCAAAGATAATTTCTAGTAGCCAAGACTCATAGAAAAATAACGAGAGAAACAATTTGGTTTCCCTTTCATGGAAAAGCAATCTCCACATGGTTTCATTGTCGAAAATTTTATCCATAACACAGACATTTCAAGTTCTTTAGGTTTGTATGTTATGTACATTTATGATAATATACAAAAAAAAAATTGATTTGCCTAAAAAAAATAATCATAAAAGGGAAAACTTTCTTAAAAAAAAATTCCTTCTCATATTTGTCTATGGTAATCTTAATAAAATTGTCAATATAAATTCATGTATTTAAGGAATAAGTGAACATTATACTAAATAATTTTTTCAACAGTAAATTTGTCAATATATATTAGTGTATTTAAGGAATAAATAAACATTATAGT
>APFE030742634.1:29431-40553 GCA_000404065.3 Pinus taeda | reverse complement strand
CTAAGGAAATTGGCAAAGGAAATGGCTAAGGCTTTGGAAAGGCAAATGGAAGTTTTGGAACATTTATTTATGAAAATAATGGAAATTAAGAGAAAAGGGAGGTGAAAGGTTGCATGTGAGGAGGAAAATAAAGGAAAATAAAGGAAAATGAAGAAAATTGAGGCCTCACTTATAAAAAGGCTTCTAAGGATCAGTTGGTAAGCATTTTATAGGTTTTGGTGGAGCTCTCTTCTACTCTCTCTCTCTCTCTCATACTCTTGGACACTCAAAATTTTCTTGGAGCACTCTTGGAGGAGTGTGGCATACTCGGAGTTTTAGAGAAAGAAGGCAAAGGAAGAGTAGGAAAGCACAAGAGGACATCGGCATCAGCAACTACAAGGGGTTTTTCTTGCAGGTACCAAGTTGCATGTATGTTTCCCTCACTAGTTTTGGCATGCATGACGCATGCATGTGGTTTATTAGTCATGGTCTATCACAGGCATGGAGGATTACCTAGATTGACAGTGTATTTTTGTAGCCTTTCCATTTCCTAGATAGCCATGGTGTTGTGGGTTCATTTCCTTGTGTTTATGGTTGGTTCTCATGTTTCCTTTAGCTTGGATTGAGTTATTAGTTCCTAGAAAACTTGGTTAGACAAATGCTCTAAAAGCCTTATAACAGCATGGATTGAGTTACTACACCTGGAAGCCTTTGCTGGACAAATGCTTTGGAAGTCCTTGGTGGGTTGAGTTACTAGTCTTAGAAGCCCTGGATGGAAAAACACTCTAGAATCCTAGTAGCAGTTGTGGGTTGAGTTAATAGTCACGGAACCTTGGTTAGAACAAATGCTCTAGATCACTAGGTGGTTGGGATAGAGACCAATCTGATGATGGTTTTGTGATGTCCAAACGTGAGGTGGAGTCATTATTTGATGGGTTGATGTGGATTGCCTATGGAAGTCTTGGATGGTTTTGGAATGATGTGTTCTATGATATCCCGCATTCATGCTTGGAATATAGAATGGGGGTGAATGGTTGAAAAGAGATTTGGCTCAGCCATTCTCCAGTCAGGTGGAACGTGGAAGTCCCATCCTGGGTCTGGATTTTGCATCATCAATATGAGGTTATTTCTCCTTGTATTTCTATGAGTATTATACTAGTTTATATGTGGATCATATGGTTGTGATTTCATTGGTATTTTTGTTGCTATTATGCTGGTTATATATATGTTTTATGACAGTAGTTATGTATGGATCTCATCATGTTTTTACTGGTAAATGAATGAATGATGTATCTATGACCTAATGGATGAAATGGTAGTGGATGTGTTGAGGCATCAATGCTTCTTAGTGATCCTCATCTAAGTATGAGACCCCTATGCTCAGATCTGGTATTTACACCTGTAGTTTACATATTCGTGATATGTTTGACGAAATGCCTGACATGGCTAAAAGGAGTCCAGTCAAGGTCTTATTCAAGTAATTGCATTAGTACTATTATTTCCATGTTATATTATTGTTCTAAAGGTGTTATTCAATTTTGGGCAGTGGCCTAGGCTCTAGGCCTGAAAATGTGGCTTAAATCCCGAGGACGTTGGCACAGAACTTAGAAAAATAGTCCCTAAACATTGGCTTCCAGGCATGTGAGAGGATCTAGAGGTCCCTGGATGTTGGCATGCCCATAGCATGAGAGCGTCGAGAGGTCAAGTGGTCCAAAATCTCAGTGGGACCCAGGGGCTGGTTGGCAAAAAAGTTGGATTAGTTCCTGAGGGTCCTAATGCTGACGTTGGCTGTCTGTATGGTGTGTTTCCATCGGTTCCACTTGCTTAACGTGACTTAGGAGGTGGAATCATATCATAGTGGCCTCTGGTAGTATTTGTTACCCTGGTTGGCCAGTTTCTTGGGTAGATGTGGGAGGAGGGTGTTACAATGATGGTCGAAGCATCTCGGAGACTTGGACAAATATCGGGGGAAATTAACTCGACATTCATTGCCCTCGTACCCAATATGTCTTCCCCGGAATCCTTCATGGACTTCCGGCCTATATCACTTTGTAATATTACTTATAAGTTGATATTGAAGATCATTGTTGAGCGTATCAATCTAGTACTATCAACACACATATCCAAGGAACAGTTCATTTTTCTAAATGACAGGTTGATCCATGACGCGGTCGCTACGGCCCAGAAGTGCATACACTCCATTCAAACAAAAAATCTCAAAGCGATGGTGATGAAGATAGAGATTCTCTGGAAAGCATATGACTGCATTGATTGGGCACACCTCTACATCATCCTATCTAGGATTGGCATGGATATTCACAATATTGAATGGATCATGGCCTATGTGAGGTCGATAAAATTTACGGTCATTATGAATGGATATCCTACTGATTTTTTTGGTGTTGTCAGGGGTTTGAGACAGGGGTGTTCCCTCTCACGCCTTTTATTTATCCTTGTAATGGATGATCTTAGTCACCAAATCTGGATGGAACATGAAGCAATACATTACTCTAGCTTGAAGATGGGACGGGGTATTTATATTACTCATAGATTTTTCGTGGACGACATTCTTACATTTGGGATTATATCCCAGACATAATGGAACTATCTACAACAGTTTTTTGACATATTTGGTATGGCATCAGGCCTAATCATTAACGCTAGTAAATCAATTTTATATTACAGTAGCATGGAACAAGATGAAATTGATCACATTACTGATAATTTTGGGGTGGTTGTCAGGCCCTTTAGTGAAGGTATTACATATCTAGGATACAAGATCAAACCAAACAGTTACAGAAATGGAGATTGGACATGAATAGTGGATAAGGTGAGGAATAAAGTATATAGCTTGGTTCACTGCCATCTATCACTGGGAGGTAGGGTCACACTGGGACAATCGATTTTGCAAAAAATCACAGTATACTGGGTGCACCTGTATAGTTACTTGTATATATTTAAACAAAATCCATAGCATTATGGTGACCTTTATTTGGACCGGATCGAGATAGAACAAAACCCATCTCATCAGATGGGAGAAGATTTCTATCCCAAATAGATATGGAGGTTAGGGAATCATGGACATAAAAAACTTTGGCAGGGCATTACTAATGAAATCATTGTGGCGGGCACTTTTTTTTGTGAGTACATGGAGTGACATTATCAAGGAAAAATATTTTAAACAATGGAGGAATGGATAAGGGAAGGGCTTATTGGAAAACAGACTAGGTCAAAGATTTGGAATGATTTCAACAAAATCTGACAATGTTTCTTGGAGTACATATGCTGGAAGATAGGCAATGGCCATAACATTATTATAGGCAGAGATAGAATAGAAGGGATGGCCCAGAATCACATATTGGGGGCAGAAACCATACAAAGACTACAATCGAGGGGATATTTCTTCATTGCATAGGTCATCGGGACATGGCAAGATCACTTCCCTATCTGGAAAATTGGGGCAGAAATTAGCCTCACAGGAATCAATTCTGATATATGGGAAAGATATATATCTGATAACAACAACGCTAGTATATGTAGATCGTGGATGGGGGACAAAATCACACTGGATGGCAACCTACAAAAGGGGGGCATCAGGGTGGCAGATAACTATTTGTTCATGCTAAATAAAAAAAATGGCTTTAAACCAAGATTGTATCTACAAAAAGTTCTGAAAATTGCATATTCCAATCAAGATGATATTATACACTTGGCTTGTGTGGCAGAACAAAACATTGACCTATGATAATCTGGAAAAGAGGGGATTTCATGGACCAAGGAGGTGTGTATTATGCAGAGGGGCTTTGGAAACTAATCTACACCTTATGTTGACTTTCCCGATTGTTGCTTAGGTATGGAAATGGTCATATAAAATTCTATTTTTTGTCTTACAATCACACAATACTATTAAACAAGTTCTAATTGGGTGGAGTACCAAAATTTGTTGACTTCGGACAATTCCTATTATTATCTTGTGGGAACTATGGATGGCCCGTAATGCCATAATATTTGAGGACTAGCCACTAAACACAAAACGAATTATGGCCAACATTGTGAAATGGATGGGTCCTATTAAGATAAAAACCTCGCCTCCTCGAGACATGAGCATCCGACTATAACCAATACAGATTGGTTTCCCTGTGGGATATTTAGACAGAGCTGCACAAACAGGACTATATGGATGTGGAGGTTGGCTACCAATCACGCATGAAAGTCACTACAAAATACACTGGCATGGTGGGAACATATCCAAAATGTGGGAAGAAACTCTAGCAATGTGGGGGATTATGTGGTATGCAAAACAATTGAATATTCAAAGTATTATGATTATGGGAGACTCAAAAGCACTAATTGAGTATATGAATGGCAACAACTCCATATCTCTACCACGCCTGGAGGGTTGGTTTGAACATCTACAAATCCTCAAAGACTCTTTTCAACAGATCACTTTGTACAACATTCCTAGGGTACAAAATACAGCTGTTGGTTCTATGTCAAAAAGGGGACTCTCGGCGATGGCGAATATCTTGATCATATACAAGTTTGATGGGGACGAGCTCATGGAAACGAAAATTCATCTCGCATGTATATAAAATGGGGTATTACTAACATACAGGGTAATCATCTATGGTTAACATGATAAGGGACTGCACTTTTTTGTTTTTTATATGTTTTACTACATTCTGTTTTATAAGCTTCACGGTGTTGATCACACACCTCGAGGTGTTTTTGTTACTATGTATTGCGACTATGGATACTAATCATATTGCAACACTCCTGTGATACATTTGGTATGGGTAGATGATGAAAATCTAATATATAGACAAGTGTGATACTTTATGTTTGCCAAATTATATATTTTTGAAATTTTACTGGTTTATATATAAAAACTAATAGTTTTTTCCCTCTAAAAAAATATAGCCTTTACTAACAGGTTTCAAATACAATTTATCATGTACTTCCAAAAATGAAAAAAAAAAAAAAAAAAAAAACAAAAAAACAAAACAAAAACGGACTATTCAAGGGTTTTACCTAATTATTCTCAGAGCGTTCGTGAGATACGTTTTTAATTTGAAATGGTCCAATACTCATTTTCCTTATTATTTATATAAAAATAATATCAATATAAACATCGATAAAAAGTTATCTTGTTCACTTGAAACAACTTTACGAGACGAGTGAAGAAATATAAATGGAAAGATCATTCATTTTAAAATTTTTGAGTTTTAGTTTTGATTTTATACTCAATATTGGAGAAATTGCTATAATCAAATTATCGATCATATTATCAAAGTTTTAAAATTTGATCAAATAAATGGGATAAGTCATTATTTTAAATAAATAGTAATAAAATTAGTTTAAATTTTTCAAAACCAAAATATTAAATAATATATTAAATATAATTTTAAAAAATTAAAATTTATATATTTATAAAAATATATAGAATATAAGCTCACGGGATTAGCTAAATTGATGTTTGGTGATAGTTGTCCTCTAAAGTGTTATAATATTTATCTTAACTTTAAAGTTATTATGCATTAAACAACATGAAATTTCTAGTTTTAACTTTTAAATTTTCTAGTAAATAAAAAGACACTCTTAATTGAAATATGTCTCACAATATTAAGCTAATAAGAGAAAACAACAAATAGAGAAATTGCTAATCAATAAAACATACAAAGCTAATTATAGAAACAATCATTTAACTTTTCCATTTTTCCTTTCCTTTTATGCACCTTCTGCCAACCCTCCCAATTTGGTTCGACAAGAACCAAAGCTAGATTTCTTCCCAGATGAAGTTGGTGAATGATCTTTATCAGAGTTCGAACTCTTAGATACATGTGCTCATTTTGTGCCCTCGAACCCATCAAGAAATTGATTCTCTAATGAGTGATGTCCATCTAATTTTGCATTGCACTTTCAATCCTTTCCACAATATCCTCCTCTACTTGGTGACCCTATTTTACCTGAACTTCCATGTCTACTTTACTCTTATCTTGAAAGCCCCCTTCATATTTGGTTGGATTCTCCATGATATTTTTTTCTTTATAAGCAAGGTGTGGATCTATAAACTACCGTCATTTTGGCTTATGTACCTTTTTTAATTCCTTTTTTCCTGGGACATGTGTTCTGCAAGTGTTAAGTTTGGAAACAAATTTGACATCTGAATGTCATATTCTCGTAGTCAAGAACTTGGGACCACTCAAGATTTTTGTGTCTCTATATAATGTGATCCGGTAAACCTTTTCTAAGGTCTATCTCCACACATATTTTGGAAAAAATAAAAATAATTTATCTGTTTTTTCATAGTCCATCTTTTCGAATTTTCCTAGAGTATTTCCAATATCCTCTAGGACCTAATGGCGCCAAAAGGGAAGAGGAAGGTTGGGAAGTCTCACCCATACCTGTGTAGTTGAGACTACCATGTTTGTTGCACTGAAATATGGAAACCATGGGATAACAAACACCAACCTCTACCCCAAAGCCATGGTCCTTCATTTAGAACATAATCCAAATATTTTTTTTGTATCAAATTGTAAAATGAAGAAACCTTTCGAACATAAATAAATGTCATAGTTGGGTGTCCAAGAGGGAAAAACCCACTGGTGTAATGCTTCTAGTTTAGGCGAGAATCCATTAAATCTACATACAACCTCCTTGTATTGAAGGGTTATGAAGAGAGAATTTGCCTTCAGAAGATTTACTTCCATGGTTAGTGGTTGCTCCATTTGATCCACAATGTAGGGGCTTGCTTTTCTTTGAATCTGGTTTGCAAGGGTATAAGGCAACCCTTTTGCAATATCTTTGAAAGAAGTGAATGTTCCATTGGGAATCTTGGGTCCTATAGCTCCTCCTCGCAACCTTGGGTTTAGAACTATAGTTGATTTTCTTTGGATGTTATAGTCTTTGATCTGAGAAGAGTCTTGAAGCATCTTCCCCTCATAGTAGACTTTGGAATTTCGCAGAAATGCCCCATTTTTACTGAATTCTCTATCTGAGAGAGTGAATAGAGTTTGAACTCCTTAAACAAAGGATAGAAGCCTTCCCATTTATATGTTTAATAAAAAACTGAAAGGTGTTATATTCCTTCTTAGCATAAGGAACATTCCAATTGAATTCAGATAGACAAAGGGGCGTTCTCTAACAATAATGCACCCATATATGCTCTAGAAAAATAGTTTCCACTGAGTCCAAAATCGTTGAGACAGAGCAAGCATGAAAAAATCGAAGAAGATGAAGAGGGGGTATGATAAGCACCCCAATTGAGTCAACCTGACCCAACGTACTCTTGCCTACTTGCCAAAAAAACATCCATGCCCCAAGGACACCAGAAGAAGTCATAGAGGATGTTTCTAGTCATAAAAATGATAAAGAAGAAGATATCTAGAGACAGATTATACCTTCATATATTTTGATAGGCACTCCCGCCACACGCACTCCAAAAATGAAAGAGATCCATCGACACAATCTACTATACTTTTTGTGGTGGATTGAAAAATGGGATCAACCTTGGAGTATTCCTAAATAGAAGAAACTTCCACAGGGCTAGTCCCCCTCTTCCATTAAGCTCCTTTGTCCCACAGCACAGAATATACAGCCCCTTCGCCACAGGGAAATTTCGTAAACCTCCACAAATCACGTCAAAAACAGAGCATAACTCGAGTTCCCCTTGCCCCGGGATGTCAAGGGCACCAAGATTGAAATCATACATATCAACGGCATCCTTCTCATCACAACAAAGCAAAGAAAACCTAACACAACTCTCCATTTCGTCTCTCAAACTCAATGTTTAGTCTCTATACTCAAATTAATTCTTAATATGTCACATGTCAATTCCATAATAAATATGTAAAGAATTAACGCATTTTTATTATCCTACATAATACATCATTCAAATGTTTTAACTACCCTATACTAAAAAAATATCAAATCTCTTACAATTTTAAATTCCAATAAACCAATTATAATATATATATAAACACA
Source organism: Pinus taeda (assembly GCA_000404065.3). NCBI lineage: Eukaryota > Viridiplantae > Streptophyta > Pinopsida > Pinales > Pinaceae > Pinus > Pinus taeda. Next base: position 32,591 of record APFE030742634.1, on the reverse strand, counting down.
CAAGCGGTACTAAAATCTCATTAAAATGTCTGCAAACTCTCTTGAATGAAAACCTTAAATCAAATGGCTAATAGTAATATGTGGTCTCTGTTTAAAGGTTTAAAGTACAATCCCCTCCACACACAAATTGGATTGGTCAAAGGTTTTACCTAATTATTCACAAAGAATATCTGAGATATGTTTCAATGTTTCAATTTTAGGAATCTGAAATATGTTATTGTTCAACATACTCGAAGGGCGGGCAACCATGTCACTAATTTCTTGGCCAATATGGGATGTCGTTTCAAAGATTTGGCTTTGGACGCACCATGGTCTTTGACATCATGGGAAGATGACATGCGGGCTATCCATGCTTTGATAGAGGCAGAGAAACCTATCCTCGATGGGGGTGTCCATATGGAGGTTCCAGGGGCTTTGGAAAGGGAGCCAGTGTAACACTTATATTAAACGCAGGTGGAGGTGGTCCAACAGAGTTGATGCATAACTGTTGGTATGAGTGTTGTTTTGTGCCTTAAATGCTGGTTCAGGATGTCAATGGATGGTCCACAACTCAAGCATATTGTGTGAGGAAGTGAGGTCTTCACCTCATCCTCTATCTCTCACTGCTTCCTGTTAACGGTTTGTGCAAAGTGGTCGTTCTCTATTGTGGCTCGGGAGTGGGATGTTTAAGGTTGGTGGTGGCTCTGGTTGTTCAAATCCTTGTGCAAAGTGGTCGTTCTCTATTGTGGCGGCTCGGGGGTGGGATGTTTAAGGATGGTGGTGGCTCTGGTTGTTCAAATCCCTCCAACTACTTTCTTTCTGGGTGAGTTCCACTTTGTTGTTATTGGTTTATGGCCCCAATTTATTGTTCTTAGGGTGGGTATTCTAGAAATTCCTGTGACTTATGCTCTGTTGTGGTGGATAATTTGGCTATTGATTTCTTGGCAGTGTGTTTCTGGAGCCTGTTACTTTTGCGTTTCAAGTCCTTAGTAAATTGCAATTGGAAAGTTGTCATGATTTTTCTCTGCCCTATAAAGCTTTGCAGGGGTCTTTACTTTCGTTTTTGGATTCTATTTTCCTACTTTCGAGTTCTGCTTGTGATGAGTGTTCGTGGTCGGTCTATTGGGTTATGAAGATTTGAAGTTGGGTGAGCTTCATAACCTTTTAGGTTTTGGCCTTATTGGGTAGTTTCATGACCTTATAGAACCTTTTAGGTTTTAGGCTTATGGAGTGGTTTCATGACCTAATTGTCTATAGATCACAAATTCAAAGCATTCATCTTTATCTTTGGTCGTTTTTTTATAAGTTAGGGTCTCTCTGCTGGTTGTCCTAGTTGTCACTCTTGTGGCTCCAAGGCAGTTCATGGTAGCAAATGGTTAGTCGACTAGGTGGCAGAGGAAATGTTGGGCCCTTTTCCCTATGATTCAGTGGCCATTGTTTTTTATTTTGTTCCTTTGAAAGTGCATAATTTTTTTTTGGATCTGGAATGTGTGGAGGCAAGGACCATCTATATTATCCAAATTCTGAATTAGCGAGAGAGAAAGCAAAATGGCTTTTAAAACTTGATCGGTTTTGAAAAGGAGGCTGCATTTTTTTGAGTTCGTTTACATTAAACCCACAAACATGTAGAAACTTATAATGTTTTCTTGTCTTTGGAAAAAACATGTAGAAACTTATAATGTTTTCTTGTCTTTGGAAAATATCACGAGGATGATTGGTAAGCTGCGTTTCTATTTGAATAACGTTGATTCTCGCTTGGCACAGGTGAAGACTTTCTTTGTGAGTGATTCTGGGCAGAGAGATCTCACTGATCCTCTAGCTAATAGCATTCATATTTGGCTATTCTTAAGTCGATTGCAGATTCTCTGAATATTTGGGAATCTAACTTACATGGGTGCAATCAATTTTTTGACCACGCCTATATCCCTCGAATTCCCGAATATTTGGGGAATCTGCGATCGACCTAAGCTCACCGCTCATACCATGGATTGATCTATTCCGATAATGACTCATATGGAAAAGACAAGTTAAGCCAGGTGCCTTTGCGTTCCATTTTGCCAAGGTTACTTTGTTTTGGTTTTTTTGGGATGATATACTATGGTACTGGTGCGGTACATGCATTCTCAAATGTTGGAAATGGTGGATTTAGTTCTATTTTGGGTACATTATGGTGTTTTCATTATGTTGTTTGGGTTGACGACATGTGAATGGTGTGAAATGCTTCAAATTTTTTCTTTTGAATGATTGACGCATCTCTGGATAAAATATTGCATCGCTCTTTTCTGTGGAAGCGTCATGAAGCCGTATTGCATCGATTTTTTATGGAGACGTCCTAAAGTAGTATTTGGCTGAAATTTTGTTTGGGTTGTGGCACAAGAATGTTTTAAGCTTGCTTATGCAGTCGGGTTTCATTGGTGACATATATTATTATTGTTTTAAATTGCAAGTGGGAAGGTCGGATGGAATTGACTTGTATGTAAGGTGATAGTGCTTCTGTGTATTTCTTCGGGCGTTTTTTTCCTGTGGATACTTTCTGGTACTGGGTCATCTTTATGTCCATTGTTGATTAGCCGAATATTTGGAATACGGACATTGGCCCAGTCAATTTTTTTGATGCTCCCATGTCCATCTAATTCCCGATCTGACTTAAGCTCAGGATTGTGGTACTGGATCGTTAGAAGAAATAATATTGTAACCACTATGGTTTGGATATACCTGGCCACCGCTTATTATGTGCTTGATGTTCTTTTAATGCAATATAAAGCTATTTATTTAAAAAAGAAATGGTTAGATGTTTCCTCGAAAAACTGCAGCATTTCTTGTGCATACTTGTTAAAAAATTAATAGAAAACTAATTTTCATTATATGTATATAAATATAATATGAATATAAAGAACGATAAAGCATTTATCTTGTTCCCTTCAAACAACTTCAGAAGCCCGGTGAAGATAAAATATAAGCAGAAAGATCATTTATCTCAAAATTGCTGAGTTTTAGTTCTGATTTTAAGCTCAATATTTAAATAAAAAAGTAGTCAAAATGAAATTCTCTAATCATAATCATCAACCATTATTTTCGAAGTCTAAAATTATTTTCAAAGATTAAAGTTTCATAAAATAAATCGATCAATATTTTCAAAGTGTAAATTTTGATAAAATAAATGGATAAGGTTATTTTCAAA
>APFE030742633.1:21875-56446 GCA_000404065.3 Pinus taeda | reverse complement strand
GGAGGAAGAAAAGGATCAAGAAACATCAAAAGAAGAGGATATACACAAGGACCCCACCCCAGAGAAAGAAAAAATGAATCAGACCATATCTTGTAAAGCATTGGCAAGAATTACCACTCCTCAAACTCTTAAGATAGAAGGACATATCAAGAAGAAAAAAGTGCAAGAAGTGAAAGATCACATCGAGAAAGAAGAAATGAATCCAACCATATCTTGTAATTCATTGGTCGAAATTACCACTCCTCAAACTATCAAGATAGAAGGACATATCAAGAAGAAAAATGTTCAAGAAGTCAAAGATCACATCGAGCATCAAGAAATGAATCCGACCATATCTTGTAAAGAATTGGAAGAAATTACCACTCCTCAAACTCTAGAGATAGAAGGACATATCAAGAAGAAAAAGGTTCAAGAAGTGGAAGATCACATCGAGCATCAAAAAAATGTTCTCCAACTTTTAAAGGATAATGCCACTTTGGTGCAAAATCAAACGAAACAACAGGTAGATCAACATCGTAGTGAAAAATGTTTTGATGTAGGTGATTTGTTATTTTTACTGCCAGATCTCAAGCAAGCTATTTATGAGAAGGAATGTTGGCAATACTTCATGCACTTAAAAAATGGCGACCTTACCGAATGGGAAGACTCTTCAAGGATGACGATGTGGAAGCATTGTTTTGTGCTATTTCTATTATCCAACCAGATTGGATAAACGAAGAAAGGGATGAATGGAAGAAGGAAGAAGAAGTATGGTCACTTATTCAAAAGTTGCAAAAGATCCCAATTCAAACAATATTGCCAGAAATTGAAGAGGAAAGAAAAATCATATTGGAACCTGGAGTAGTCACAAAAACAAGAACCTAACAGCTACGAAATCGATCAATTTCAGAGTATCTCGTCAATTGGAAGAACTTACCCGCTGAAGATTCCACATGGGAGGACAAGAATTTTATACAGAAGCATCAAGAACTACTCAAGCGTCGAGGACAGTGCTTTTGGAATGAGAGGGGCATGTTAGGCCCCTATACTACTAGTGTAACCCCTTATCGTTATTAGTACAACCCACTTATTATATTGATGTACCCGCGTAGTGCCCATATTGTTACTATTGTGCCCCATAGAAGCCCACTATTGTTATTATTGTGCCCTTTCATTATTATTGTTATGTCGGCTCTGATTATGTTATGACCCCTTAGACTCCTATATATAGAAAGGAGGTCTTTCCATTTGTCATATCAAAGAATTGTTCATTTATGTAATGTAAAGGAGGTTTCCCCCTCGAAGAGGCTGAATTCTAAGGCGTTGATCTTACTTTTCTATCTTTCCTTGAGTTGGTTTCATAACAGGCACTGTCTGTTCATTTACCCTTTCGGGCTCTCTGTCTTCCAGCCTTTGTTCGCTCAAATCCCCTCTCTGAGAATTAGCAATCATTGCTAAATTACCTCAGGGATAGTGGCCACCTGTGCTATAACGGAACGAAGCCATCGACGCTTGAAATCCTTAGAAATAGTGATTTTCTGTTAATAGAGAGAAATGCTGCAAAAGCATGGAAAATCCTCTAAACACTATTCATCGAATTTTAAATATTATGAATCCTCTTTATAACTCCTATCGGGTCCACCTTTGTAGTGATATCACATATCCACCGTTGATTTGGGAGATCCAAATCCAACAACTTTGGTCTATTTTGAGTGTCCCTTCCATATGGAGGTTAACCTCCCGATGAGGGTGGTTTTCTCTTTCCTTGGCTTAGACACATGGCAACCAATGTATGGGCTCGGGCAAAGCCCGACCCAAACCACTTACCACTTTGTTCCTCCCAAAATCCCACTTGTTTCATGGATTTCCTTTGCATTTGGAAAATACGTTAAAACATTGTAAATAACACAAAAATGGCTTGATGTAGACTTGAAACAATATATATTTCCATTCTCAAACCCTCTTAGGTCCAGTTTTCATTGAATCGACGCTATCATTCGCTTTTCATTTATTAAACAAAATATGAAAAAATACATAGAAAATGGTCGTTGACAGAAATCGAAATATTTTAAATTTGGTTCATATTGCTGTCAGGTCCAGCCATCGCATCATGTATATACATATATGTAGCCCGCTCCTTGTAATATGCCGATGCGATATTGCGATGCGACTTATCAAAATCACATATCGCATAAGCCTGAGGTTCTTCCATATGGTATAGTCAATGTTAAATCCTACTGTGATTCGTCGATTGGATCTAGACTGTTGATCGGCTAGATCCGACGGCTCCTGTTCATTGTTAATTTGACCTCCAATAGGATCAATTTTCGCTGTTTCTTCATGCTTTTGCCTTCTGATAGTGGTATCTGCCATTTTTTTAAAGGTTCTCCCTTATGCAATAGTTTTTATTTTTTCTTCGAGATTTCGAAGACTTAGAGGGTTTTTAGGATCCATTTTTACAAAGGAGAGAGGCAGTGTCATTTTATGATAACTTCTGCATCCTAAGTCAGTTTTTTCCTATTCAAGTTGTAGTAGATTCAGAGTGAGACAATCTCTGGAATGGGGCTAGTTCCAGGAACTTCCTTGGACTTTCATTTTTCCTTAGTGAGGAACACTTAGACTTAGGAGTCTATCCAAAATCCATTTTGGATCACGCCTTCCCACTAAAAGAACTTTTGATCTCCAAAATACTGATATACTGATCTGAACAGTACCTGAGAGTAACAAAAACCTCTTCTTTCAGCCTCCACACACTTTCTTTTCATAGTGCCTCTGAGCCCATGTCTTTGACTACTTCCCTTCTTGGATGGGCTAGTCTTCCTAGGAAGAACTGTTTTCCTCCTTGTCTTCTTGCAGAACTTCTACTGAAATGGTCATAGAAGGCGGTTTGAACTTATTTTCCTTGATCATTGATCCAAGGTGGCCCAAACAAATGTGAAGTTCATCTACTCCACAAAACTCTCATTTGTACCTATTTGAAAATCTGTCAACAACAACAAAAATACAGACAACAACTGGATGGCCTAAACTCCTGATTCAACAAAAGAAACAAATTTCACAGCTTGCGAACACCTCCATGTCTTATATCTGCATACAAATGATGGACTAGACAAAAAGCCCACAAAACATGCCTTTAAAACAAATGACCCTTCAAGTCAAGCATGTAGAAAAATACCATTATGACTCTTTTTCAAAAGATGAAACACTTCATCACTATCTCAATCTTGGAGACCAATTTAACCTTTTTTTCAAGTCAATAAGGCATCACATGCATGTTTACAACAAAGCAATCAACCCTTCAAGTTAATTAGACATACATGCTCAAACACAAGGAAAACATCAACATCCCTGTGTTCATGCACATCATGCTTATGCATGCATTTAATCCTTCAACTTTCACTTAAGCACACTATACTTTTGAAGCTGAAATGAAATATAATGTTGCAGCAATAAAGTGAGTCTCCTACTCAACCTTTTCCATTCACCATCTTGGTAGAAACTTGCAACTTGCATCTGATCAACAAGAAGTGCAAATAGATGCATCAATAGAGATGCAACCTTAATTGGGAAAGAACTCTAACCATTTCTTACCAATCCATTTCAAAGGTCTTTCTTTTGTCTGCACATCAACATCAACATGTGAATCATTCTCAGACACTTCAGTCACGGAATCTTCCTTTCCATTTCTACCATCTTCTCTTTCCACTTTCTTCAGCTTTTGTGGAAGCATTGTTTGATTCAAAGTCCAAAATTTTGCAACAAGATGTCCTTGCTTATGGCAGTAAGTGCAACACATGTGAATCCTCTTGACAGCATGCTTTGCCTTGTCCAATGGACCTTTCGCTTTCTGATTTTTTTCCTTCAAAATTTTCTAGTATGTGGCCATTCTCTTCCAACATCTAGAAACATGATGGTTATCCAAACCACAAAAGGAACATGCAATTCTTTTCCCATGCTTATGTGGAAATTTATCAAGCTTTGCACAATCAAAAGGAAGATGTTTAGAACCAGATTTATACCTTTCTCTTTCACCTTTATTGCCTTCATGAGGAGGTGAAACAAATGAAGAGGTGACTCCCTTTGGAACACCATCAATCTCTTCAAGGCTGTTAGAGTCTCCCCAACTCTCTGGTTTAAGTGTGTGCTTCTGAACACCTATAATGCAACTCCCTCTTGGAGCTATTTCAATGGCCTTCATGGTAGCTTTGGAACTCTCTCCATAAGACTCTCCATTGCCAAGACCCAAATACTTAGGCCTTTCCTCAATCATTATTGGCTGAACAATACCTTTTGCATGTCTACCCAAGCCTTTTCCTTCATAGCCCATCTTGGACATTAACTTGGAACCTATGCCTCTAGTATGTTTTTCAAAAGAACCAATATAAGAATCCTTAGAGGAATTTGAAGATAAACTGGAATAGCTTACCTCTTCTTCAAGCTGATACTTGACTAAGGCTTGTTGGGCAACAAAGAGTTGTCACTCCAACTCATGCATCGTCTTGAGGTTCATATTTGCAATATGAAGTTGCCTCTCCAATTTGTCAGAAAGCAAATGCTTCTCTTCATGGAATTCAAATTCTCTCTAAGTCTGCTGCTCTTCCTTGCATCCTCATACATTTCTCTCACCATATCCATCATAGTGGACAAGCCTTGCCTCATGTATTCATCAAAGAATCTTGTGAAGAAAGCAGAATTTGAGGATTCACTTGTAGAAGTTGTCATTACACCAATGAACAAAAGAACTTCAAACAAGATTAATAAAAGGGTTTATTAAGCAACCTTTTGCAACAAACCTCTTGTGCTTCAAGGATTTCTTTGAGTTCCTTTGGAATAGAAGAATGCCTTCAGCCCTTATTCCTTCTTTTCTCTCTTGGACTGAGCTATCAATAGCTTTCCCTTTACCTCTGCAAACTTAGAAAATAGTCAGCTTGCAATAAGCATACAATCAATCAGACAAACAATCCTTGATTGCCCAACACCTTCCAGACAAGAAATATTTTCTCTATCAATCAAGCATTCTGATATAAACTTCGTTGAAGGTGGGGTTAACCAAACTTAAGCTCTAAAACCACCTGATCTAAAAGTGGGGCTCTTAGGATTCTTGTCTAACTTACAAGAACCTCTCCCACTTCCAAAGCTTTAAATTTTCCGAAGTCTTAATGATTAACCAATGCGGAATTAAAAATGTGCTAGAAAATATGGGTGTATGCTTATGTTGGTTTTTAACTGATTATATACTTTAAAATCTATTTTCTGTACTGTAGGTTGATGTGCCTAAACTAATATATAAATGCATATAACAGTAAACAATGCAGCAATAAACAATCACACAGAAACAACAATTTAATTAAGAGTTCAACCACAACTCTTGGGCTACATCTCCATGAGCTCTAATCAACTCAACTAGGCCCTCTGGGATTATGGTATATGTCCTTTTTACAAGCTCTTGGCTAAACTCCTGCTATTTTACATAGAAATAGTGGGCTCAGACACCATTTGATCCCCTCGCTCTTGAAGCTCTGGCTCTTGGCTCTAGCTCTTGGCTCTGGCTCTTGGCTTTGCCTCTTGGCTCTGACTCTGGCTCTTCGACTCTGAATTTGGCTCTTTCTATTCGGCTATAGCTCCTTTCCACTCTCTATCAGTTTACAACCATCTTGACTTTTCCCTTGACTTCTAAGTGACTCCCTCGACTGCTCTTTTTGCTTTTGCGTTTCCTCCTTCGCCTTAGCTTCCTTCTTCGGCTTCACTTTCAGCAACAAAACCCAAAAGTCTTCAACAACTAACAAAAACCCCCCGTTGTTCCTCACATTCATGGATTTTAAGCCAAATTAGTGCTGCTTGTTCATTTTCCCTATCAGGCTCTCTGTCTTCTAGCGTTTGTCTACTCAAATACCCTCTCTAAGTGTTAGAAATCATTGCTAAATGCCCTCAAGGATAGTGGCCACCTGTGTTGTAATGAAATTGCAACCATCGACACTTGAAATCCTTAGAAATGGTCATTTTCTGTTAACACAGTGAAAGGCTACAAAAACACGGAAAATCCTCCAAACACTGTTCATCAGATTTGAAATATTACGAATCTGCTTTATAATTCCTATCGGGTCTACGTTTGTGGCGATATCACATATCCACCATTGGTCTCGGAGATCCATATCCAATGACTGTGGTCTATTTCGGGAGTCCCTTCCATATGGAGGTTAACTGCCCGATGAGGGTGGTTTTCTCTTTCCTCGGCCTAGACATGTGGCAGCCAATGTATGGGCTCGGGCGGAGCATGGCCCAAACAACTTACCGCTTTGTTCCTTGCAAAATCCCGCTTGTTTCATGGATTTCCTTTGCAATTGGAAAATACATTAAAACATTGGAAATAACGCAAAAATGGATTCATGCAGACTTGAAACAATATATATTTCCATTCTCAAACCCTCTCGGATCTGGTTTTCATTGCATCGGCGGTGTCCTTCGGTTTTCATTTATTAAACAAAATATGCAAAAATACATAGAAAATGGTCGTTGATGGAATTGAAATATTTTAAATTTGGTTCATATTGTCATCGAGTCTGGCCATCGCATCGCGTATATACATATATATGTAGCCCACTCCTTGTAATATGTCGACGCAATATTGTGATGCAATTTGTCATAATCACATATCACATAAGCCCGAGGTTCTTCCATATGGTATAGTCTATGTCAACGCCTATTGCGATTCGTTGATCAAATCTGGACCCTTGATCAACTAAATCCAAAGACTCTTTGTCACTGTTCCTTTGACCTTTGATAGGCTTGATTTTCACTGTTTCTTCATCTTTTTTCCTTCCGATAGTGTTATCGACGTTCTTTTTTTAAAGGTTCTTCCTTATGCGATAGTTTTGATTTATTTTCGAGATTTTGAAGACTTAGAGGGTTTTTAGAATCCCCTTTTACAACGTATAGAGGCAACTTCATTTTATGATAAATTTTGCATCCTAAGTCAGTTTGCCCATTTAAGTTGTAGTAGATTCAGAGTGAGACAATCTCTGCAATGGCACTAGTTCTAGGGACTTCTTGGACTTTCATTTTTCCTCAATGAGGAACACTTAGACTTAGGAGTCTATCGAAAATCCATTTTGGATCACACCTTCCCACTAAAAGAACTTTTGGTCTCCAAAAGACTGATATATTGATCTGAAGAATACCTCAGAGTAACAACACCCTCTTCTTTCAGCCTCCACACACTTTCCTTGGATAGTGCCTTTGAACCCAAGTCTTTGACCACTTCCCTTCTTGAATGGGCTAGTCTTACTGGGAAGAACTGTCTTCCTCCTTGCCTTCCTACAAAACTTCTGTTGAAATGGTCATGGAAGGTGGTTTGAACTTCTTTGCCTTGATCATTGATCCAAGGTGGCCCAAACAAATGTGAAGTTCATCTACCCCACAAAACTTTCATTTGTACCTATTTGAAAAGTTTTCAACAAGAATTTTTAACAACAACAAAAATACAGACACCAACTAGATGGCCTAAACTCCTGCTTTAACAAAGGAAACATATTTCACAGCTTGTGAACACCTCCATGTCTTATATCTGCATACAAATGATGGACTAGACAACAAGCCCACAAAACATGCCTTTAAAAAAATTACCCTTCAAGTCAAGCATGTAGAAAAAGACCATTAAGACTCTTTTCAAAAGATGAAACACTTCATCACTATCTCCATCTTGGAAACCAACTTAACTTTTTTTTCAAGTCAATATGGCATCACATACATGTTTACAACAAAGCAATCAACCCTTCAAGTCAATTACACATACATGTTCAAATACAAGGAAAACATCAACATCGTTGTGTTCATACACATCATGCTTATGCATGCATTTCATCCTTCAACTTTCACTTAAGCACACTATATTTTCGAAGTTGAAATGAAATATAATTTTGCAGCAATAAAGTGAGTCTCCTACTCAACCTTTTTCCATTCACCATCTTGGTAGAAGCCTGCAACTTGTATCTCATCAACAATAAGTGCAAATAGATGCATCAATAGAGATGCAACCTTAATTGGAAAAGAACTCTAACTATTTCTTAGCAATCCATTTCAAAGGTCTTTCCTTTGTCTGCACATCAACATCAACATGTGAATCATTATGAGACACTTCAGTCATGGAATCTTCCTTTCCATTTCTGCCATCTTCTCTTTCCACTTTCTTTAGCTTTTGTGGAAGCATTGCTTGATTCAAAGTCCAACATATTGCAGCAAGATGTCCTTGCTTATGGCAGTAAGTGCAACACATGTGCATTTGCTTGACAGCAAGCTTTGCCTTGTCTAATGGACCTTTGGCTTTTTGCTTTTTTCCCTTCAAAAGTTTCCTATATGTGGCCATTCTTTTCCAACATCTAGAAACATGATGGTTATCCAAACTAGAAAATGAACATGCAATTCTTTTCCCATGCTTATGTGGAAATTTATCATGCTTTTCACAATCAAAAGGAAGGTGTTTAGAACCAGATTTATACCCTTGTCTTTCACCTTAATTTCCTTCATGAGGAGGTGAAACAAATGAAGAGGTGGCTCCCTTTGGAACACCATCAATATCCTCAAGGCTATTAGAGTCTCCCCAACTCTCTGGTTCAAGTGTGTGCTTCTGAACACATACAATGAAACTCCCTCATGGAGCTGTTTCAATGGCCTTCATGGTAGCTTTGGAACTCTCTCCATAAGACTCTCCATAGCCAAGACCCAAATACTTAGGCCTTTCCTCAATCATTATTGGCTGAACAATACCTTGTGCATGTCTACCCAAGCCTTTTCCTTCATAGCCATCTTGGACATTAACCTGGAACCTATGCCTCTAGTATGTTTTTCAAAAGAACCAATATAAGCATCCTTAGAGGAATTTGAAGACAAAATGGAATGGTTTACCTCTTCTTTATGCTGATACTCGACTAAGGCTTATTGGGAAACAAAGAGTTGTGACTTGAACTCATGCATCCTCTTGAGGTTCATGTTTGAAATATGAAGTTGCCTCTCCATTTCCTGTAATTTGTCAGAAAGCAAATGCTTCTCTTCCTTCATGGAATTCAACTACTCTCTATGTCTACTGCTCTTCCTTCCATCCTCATAAATTTCTCACCATATCCATCATGGTGGACAAGTATTGCTTCATGTCTTCATCAAAGAATCTTGTGAAAAAAGCAGAATTTGAGGATTCACTTGTAGAAGTTTTCATTAAACCAATGAACAAAAGAACTTCAAACAAAATTAATAAAAGGCTTTATTAAGCAACCTTTTGCAACAAACCTCTTGTGCTTCAAGGATTTCTTTAAGTTCCTTTGGAATAGAAGAATGCCTTCAGCCCTTCTTCCTTCTTTTCCCTCCTGGACTAAGCTATCAATAGCTTTACCTTTACCTCTGCAAACTTAGAAAATAGTCAGTCTCCAACAAGCATACAACCAATAAGACAACCAATCCTTGACTGCCCAACACCTTCCAGACAAGCAATCTTTGCTCTATCAATCAAGCATTCTGATATAACCTTCTTTGCAGGTGGGGTTAACCAAACTTAAGCTCTGATACCACTTGATCTGGAAATGGGGCTCTTAGGCTTCTTATCTAACCTACAAGAACCTCTCCTACTTCCAAAGCTTTAAATTTTCCAAAGTCTTAATGATTAACCAATGCGGGATTAAAAATGTGCTAGAAAATATGGGTGTATGCTTGTGTTGGTTTTTAATTGATTATATGCTTTAAAATATATTGTCTGTACTGTAGTTTGATGTGCTTAAACTGATATACAAATGCATATAACACTAAACAACGCAACAATAAACAATCACACAAACAATAATTTAATTAGGATTTCACCCACAACTCTTGGGCTACATCTCTGTGAGCTCTAGCCAACTCAACTAGGCCCTCTGGGATTATGGTAAATGTCTTTTTTACAAGCTCTTGGCTGAACTCCTACTATTTTACATAGAAACAATGGGTTCAGACACCATTTGATCCCCTGGCTCTTGAAGTTTTGTCTCTTGACTCTAGCTCTTGGCTCTGGCTCTTGGCTCTTGGTTCTAGCTCTTGGTTCTAGCTCTTGGTTCTAGCTCTTGGCTCTGGCTCTGGCTCTTTGACTCTAAATCTGGCTCTTTCTCTTCAGCTCTGGCTCCTTTCTACTCTTTATCAGTTTACAACCCTCTTGGCTTTTCACTTAACTTCCAAGCGACTCCCTCGGCTGCTCTTTTTACTTCTGCGCTACCTCCTTTGCCTTAGCTTCCTTCTCTGGCTTCACTTTCAGCAACAAAACCCAACAACATTCAACAACTAACAATAATCCCTCATTATTCCTAACATTCATGGATTTTAAGCCAAATCGGCGCTGCCTGTTCATTTTCCCTTTCAGTCTCTCTATCTTCCAGCCTCTATCCACTCAAATCCCCTCTCTAAGCATTAGAAATCATTGCTAAATGCCCTCGAGGATAGTGGCCACCTGTGTTGTAACGGAAGGGAACCATCGAAGCTTGAAATCCTTAGAAATAGTCGTTTTCTGTTAACACAGAGAAATGCTGCAAAAACACGGAAAATCCTCCAAACACTATTCATCGGATTTCAAATATTATGAATCCACTTTATAACTCCTATTGGGTCCACCTTTGTAGCGATATCACATATCCACCGTTAATCTGGGAGATCCAGATCCAACGGATGTAGTCTATTTCGGGCGTCCCTTCCGTACGGAGGTTGTTGAGCTCCAAAACTGCCCTTTCCTTAGCGACTTTTCTCATCCATTCTTCTTTGCTTTTCCATGAAAAATGCATCCTTATCATCAATCACCATCATACATTGCCTCAAGGAGAACATTTTAATGATTTACATGCTATACTTTTATGTTTGTTGTTTGACTAAGCTTTTCTCTTTTAGCTACAGAACACAGCCACATTCTGTAGCTAATTGGTTGTTCCGTAGCTACCTCCACGCTTTTGCAAGTTCCAGGTGTCAAGAAGGGAAAATGACTACATGGGCAGCTTGGAAAAAATCAGGGCATGGATCATGTCCTATTCACCTGGCCCAATTCGACAAGGAAGACTCCAATCAAAGGGATGTCAAACATAGAAACCTAAGGAAAACATCACTTTGTTTTGTACACATTTCTTAGTGATGGGGTATAAAGCAGTTTCCAGAGGCTACAACCTTCATCAGTCACTTGTGCAAATTGAATCCAATAGCCATTACCTTAGATTTATGTCTCCAACAACTAAGGAAGAGGATTTAATGAACTTGTCTACCCACATGTTTTGTTGTAGCTTATTTTTATCCTTAAACAGTTGTATGATTTCTCTATAAATACCTGTGTGATGAACACAGAACCAATCTGATTTTGCTCATGTGTTAAGTTTAGATTACCGCTTTATAATTTTGAGAACTCATTCTCTATTTTTAATATGAAGACTATGTGTTTCATGGATACCTGGAAGCATTTATTGGTGTGTTGATTAAGTTCATTTAACCTCAACAGTTGCAGAGGGCCCCTGTGCTGGCTAAGGTTACATTTCATTTTTGTTTTGTCTTTCATAGTCGAACTGTAAATTCATTGTGTTTTTCCATGATGCTTATAACCATTTTCTAACTTTGTTGATAATGCAGCTTTTGGCATCTTCTTACTAATCCAGAGCAATTTTATTTCGGTACAGAATAGCCTTTTGGTTTAATTTCTTTTCAGTTCTTCATCAATAGTTTGAAGTTGAGTTTAGTAGTGTAGAGTAATTATTTCATTTGTTGTTCATTAGTCTTTAAGTTCTTAGTTAAAACTGATCAGTGCCATTTTTGTCTTGTTATTTCATTACTAGTTTAGTGACTCATATTGTAAGTGAATATTTCTGAAAAGCCCTTCTAGTTGATGGTTCATCTTAAACCAAGTGGTTGGATATTTCATTTATGTAATGAGCCTTTTTCTACACTTTTGTAGTTAGTTTTTCTTAGAACAATGAAGTATGGAGTTCCTCAAAATGTTATCACAAGGAGGTTGTTCTCCCAAAATTGTGTAGCAGAGTGACAAAGCATTTCATTTAGTTTCCATAGTATATTAGTTGTAAATTCATTTTGAGTCTTAGCATTTCATTTAGATTTTTTGCAATTTCATTTTCATTTTTTGATTAAGTTTTGATTTTGCCATAGACTAATCAATAGTTGTAATCTCACTTTCAGTATTTCATTTCAGTTCTATTTTCATAATAGATAGTTACAATTTCACTTTTATGTCCTTTTAGTTCATGAATTGGAACAATAATAAGAGTAGGAACAGAAACTCTATTTTCATTTTCTTGGTTAAAACATTACTTCCAAATCTAGCTTAAAGCACTTTTAGCTGTCATTTCATTTCTTTAGATTCTTAGCAGCAGTAGATTTAAGATTTTGTTAAGAACGTTGCAGAACATTAGGAATTAAAGGATAAAACCCCAAAAACAACATAAAACTCAAAAATAGTGAGGTAAGAAGGGTCATCTAGCACATATAGTGCACTACACTTCATCAATTTACGATACTCGGATTGATACTTTATGTAGAGCAATTTAGGACACTAAATTGACCAAATAGAGGTTAACCGCTCAATGAGGGTGGTTTTCTCTTTCCTCGGCCTAGACACGTGGTAGCAAATGTATGGGGTTGCATGGAGCTCGACCCAAACCACTTACTGCTTTGTTCCTTCCAAAATCCCGATTGTTTCGTGGATTTCCTTTGCATTTGGAAAATACATTAAAACATTCGAAATAATGCAAAAATGGCTTCATACGGACTTGAAACAACATATATTTCAATTCTCAAACCCTCTCGGTCCAATTTTCATTGCATCAACGTTGTCCTTTGCTTTTCTTTTATTAAACGAAATATGCGAAAATACTTAGAAAATGGTCGTTGACGGAACTCAAAATATTTTAAATTTGGCTCATATTGTCGTCAGGTCTAGCCATCACATCGTGTATACACATATATGTAGCCCACTCCTTGTAATACGCCAACGCGATATTGCGATGCGACTTGTCGTAATCGCATATCACATAAGCCCGAGGTTCTTCCATATGGTATAGTCTATGTCAATGCCAATTGTGATTCACCTATCGGATCTAGACCCTTGATCGGTTAGATCTGACGGCTCCTATTCACTATTCCTTTGACCTTAATAGGCTCGATTTTCACTGTTTCTTCATGTTTTTGCCTTCCGATAGTGTTATCTTGCTTTTTTTTCTTAAAGTTCTGCCTTATGCGATAGGTTTGATTTTTTTTGGATATTTTGAAGACTTAGAGGGTTTTAGGATCCCTTTTTACAAAGGATAGATGCAACTTCATTTTATGATAACTTTTGCATCCTAAGTCAGTTTTTACCCATTCAAGTTGCAGTAGATTCAAAATGAGATGATCTCTGCAATGGGACTAGTTCTAGGAACTTCCTTGGACTTCTGTTTTTCCTCAGTGAGGAACACTTAGACTTAGTAGTCTATCCAAAATCCATTTTGGATCATGTTTAGATGACATGATATTCTCTCTCCAAATTGTAGGTTGGTGGAGTTCTCATTTGAATATAGATTTATACTTTCTTATCTATAGGAAGAAATAGGTGTAATCAAAATGGTACTACAAAGTCCTTTTCCTTTTTTCTGATCATCTAAATGTATCTTATCAATGCTTCATTCCATCAAAGCCAACCAACAAAAATGAATGAAAATTCTCTTGAAATGTATTCTCTAAAGTACCAAGCCACCTTGCATCCATTTACTTGATTTCCCTCTTTATTACAACTAGACAAGACATTAGTTAATTAAGAAGAACAAAGATAATATTTGAACATCATTTTCATCTTTCTTACAACTATATAATACGTCAGTTAATTAATAAGAATGAAGATACTATTTAACCATTGAGATATGGTTAAGTGTCATTTATCCTAGAATATAATATATAAAGGCACTTCTAATTTTCCATTTGGACTATCATCATTTTATCCAACTATGGCTAGTATCATGCACTCTTTAATTTGAGTTTTTGGGATATTCTTATGATAGAATTTCATAATATCATAAGAGGTCCAGAAAGTAGGAAAAAAATTTACACTATAATCAAATGTCCATAATTTCAATGGATTGAAGAGGAAGGCCAAGACCATTAAATTAAATCTATAATAAACTCTACCATTGTGAAGCATATCAAAGATGAGAAGATTAGAGATCCAAGTTTTTATCTTGTTTATTAGAATGTTATCACAATTGACCAAAGTTGACAATCCCATAAACTATTTTCCATTCTATTGGAGAACCAAAATAAGCAACCATCATAGGGAAATGAATGTGAAATATTGGGAAATGAATGTGAGCTATAGAAAGATCTAGATGCAAATATTGATACAATATGATTCCACATAAATGCTTCTATAAATCTTCTGAATTTGAAGTGAGCATTCAAAAAAATGTTTCTATGCTGAATTTCAAGCCAGTTGCCATCCATGTTGCATCCAATTATTTCTCAATGATCAAACTGATGTCATGTTTTTCATGCATTCACAATATACCCTTGGTCATATTCCAAATTCTAAAAAATTCCATGTGATTTTCCTCCTTAGATCCAATCAACTTCATAAGCTTTGGAAATGGGACACATGTAAAATATGGAATTACACATGTTACAATTTTCATTGGCCAATATTTAACCTTGATAGATGAAGTAATTTGATAAGGAGGATGATTAAGTAAAAAATATCAATGTTACATTCCACAAATACTAATAATGTTTGGTGGAAGCAATGCAAGTTTCATCAAGCTAGGAATTCCCTTAGCAAGAATGGCACCTAGATGAGAAGTAGTTGTAAGGTAGAGTGGTCAAGGCTTCTTCTCAAATGGGACAATGACATCTCATTTTTTTTATGGATAAAGTCCATACAACTCCCTTTACTAGAATGAGCTTTTTCCATTTGTTGGGATGTTATATGAACCCATGTGAATAAATATGGAATCAAATTACACTAAAAAACTAATGTTATGAACACAATTAGGTGTTTCAAACATGAAGAAATCCTTGTCTAGTCCTTGTCATCCTTTTACAAACACCTCTTTTCGAATCTAGTGAAATTTTCATAAAAAAGATAGAAACAAGTGATGTTAAATTTTACTTTGAATAATGGTGAGGTCAATAAATGAGTACATTTCTAGAACACTAGGTGAAGAGGTCCATAGCATAATAAGTGATAATCCTAGAATCCATAATTTGTAGAGAATACTAGTCAAATGTGGTATCACTAAAGTTTGGAACTTCTACAATGTTTATGAGTCCAACTGGCTTGGGAAAAAGGACTTCTACAAAGTAGAAGATGGAACAAGAGGACTTCTACAATGTAGAATATTGTTCCATTTCCTTGGCCTCATTCCAATGAAAATATCTATAATTATAAGCATGTAAGACATCATACCCTCCCTATGAAAATGATAAGCAATCTACATTTTATGGGTGTCAAAACAACATGTTAAAACATTTAACAGGATGTTGCATGCACATCTATAACATACGAGACACATAACATTATTCTCTCTCCTAATGTGAGATAGAGAAGTGTCCTATAACATCTTCCTTTCAAAAAAAATACTACCATACTATGCGTAAAAAAATAAATGGAAATTATTTAGTTCACAAGCTAAGTAACTTTTCAATGTTTTAACTCTCATCGTTGTAACTTAATACCATAATGTTTTCCCATGGTTGACTTGGGCTCCTTACCTTCGAACCACAATCACGTTTTCCTTTAAATGTATATTTATATGTGCTATTATGCTTTAATAGAGCCTCTCCTTATGGGTTTTGGAGCTATGGTATGTGTATCGAATAAAATTACATCTGAATATATTTTTATATATCGTCATGAACGAGTAGGTAATACTATGATCTTGACTATACTTCATGGTTCCTAACCGACACAAAAGTTGAGTTTGGATTATCATATAACACTAATTTTGAACTTTATACATTGAAAGCTCCTCTATTGGAAATTTTCTGACTCTAAAACCAACACACACTAT
This sequence comes from Pinus taeda, assembly GCA_000404065.3. Lineage (NCBI taxonomy): Eukaryota > Viridiplantae > Streptophyta > Pinopsida > Pinales > Pinaceae > Pinus > Pinus taeda. Next base: position 40,436 of record APFE030742633.1, on the reverse strand, counting down.
CATTCTTGGGACCCGATTTGTTAGAATTGATGTTGGGGTGGGCATCGACGGTATGGATCATCGTTCCCAGTTTTGGCACAGGTTTGTTTTCAAAATTCCGAAGACTATGGATTTACTTTCTGAGAGTTCACGACATAGAGAAGGAACCCTTATGTTTCTGAGCGTGGAGGAGGTAAATAATTTGGTTATTTTCGGTCGATTTTCCCTTTTCGACGTACTCTAACTAAACAAATTCTTTGTGTAATTCCCATTGCAGGTTCGAGTCGCCTTGGTTTCAGTTATTGAATTTCACGTATTCAGTGTCAAACTAAATTTGAATACCAAGTTTTTGTTACGATACTATCTCTTGGGGTTTATTTATTCCAGGTTTTCAAGAAAGGACTTCGACCACTTTGTATTTAATAAAAACCTTGGGTATTGGCCGTACTACCTTAAACCCTCGTCTGGAGATACATGTAATTCTTATATCTTATAGCTTATTATAATGAATTTCCTTATTGAACAATAAGTGATGTGGAGTTCCCGATAGTTCATTCGATGGTCTCCAACCCTATTAATAAATAATTTAATATCAGATATACACAGTGCTATCACTTGCATGTTCTCCATTTCTTTTTCGGTCCTTCATTACAAATTTTGGAGTTATTGTTAATTTTTTATGCAGCTACATCCTCTCATCGATACCATAGAAAAGAAACTCAATAAATTGGAAGAGAATTAAATTTTATCAGTTTTAAATCCTTATTTATTCATTTTTCAACCTCTCAAACTCTCTTTATGGCTAATAGTGGTCACCACCATAGAAAAGAAACTCAACAAATTGGAAGAGAATTAATGTTTATCAGTTTTAAATCCTTATTTATTCATTTTTCAATCTCTCAAACTCTCTTTACGGCCAAGAGTGGTTGACTAAATTGTCAGGGCTTGCTTCTTCTGAACCTCTTCCAGGGGGAAGGTCTAGCCCGATAAGTATTCTCCTACTTTGTTGTTGAGGCTCTGTTATAGAATATTATAATTAAACATTGAACTTATTTTGTAGGAATTATTGTTTGATGCTATCCCTCAATTATCTTCATTGCATGGTTTCTCTTGCTTGCCTCACAATCTCCTAATGGAGTTGTCGAGATTAGCAATGAGGGTTCCTTTACCTACTATCTCAAGAAAAATATGGGTCTTATTTCCCATTTAACTGAAAAATGTACATCAAAATTCTACATGACTCTAATATGATTCCAAATATTCTTAGAGTTTGGCCCCAAAATCTAAGCTAATTATTTCCCTTTCTCTATCGACAGGGTTTTCCCATGGAATGCCTTGAAGGATACCTCGAGGTAATTGTTATCTGCGCCCCTTGAAGGATACCTCGAGGTAATTGTTATCTGCGCCCCTTTTTTATTAGTTGATAAGACTTTATTACTTCCTAAATTATTTCCTTTCATTGTGTATAAAGGTACTCACGTTATTCCACACTGAGAATGAATACCATCAATTCTCTCAATTGTTCCAGTTTTATCAAACACTAAATTCCTCTTCTCTATTAGGACAAATTTTCAAACCAATTAAGGTTTTCTACTTAAGGCTGCAATTAGAGTTTTGTTGTCCTCCTTCCATGTATTTATTAGCTATGGGTTTGGACCCCATTTATAGTGCTATGTAGATTTTATTACATTTTCTACTAGTTTACAGTAGCCTCATCTTACGACATAATGTCGTCGATTGTAGACTACAAAATCTACATATTTTCCTAATGTTTTGTGGCCACGGACCCTTTTTTGTCCTGGGATATTCTATACTAATATAAAATTGCTCTTAATTTAGTCCGCAACTTTCATGTTCTATACAATTCTTTTCTTTTTCTTTTTGTGACATATACATTGTTATGTTTTTTTCGCAATCCCATTCTTCTGGTCTGTCTTAATAAAATTGTTGGACTGTTACTTAGACAAAGGTTCACCATTATTTTAATCATGATCTGTGTAACCGACCATGCCGTTCTTTTCTTAAAATGTGTTGTATAATGTAAACAAATAACCTACAGTTGCAACATTAGTTTGCACGCCATCACGTGCAAAATCCTAAGAAGTTGAGGATTTCCCTCTCCTCGAATGGGAAACAAAGATAACTATCACTGACTGAAAGGTTGAATCAATAGGTCAGTAGGATAAAAAAAAAGGTTAACTAGATAGGTTATTCATTGCATAACATTAAATTGGCACCGAGATTTGTATAAACTTTCCTAAACCCTATTGGAAATAAGGTACTAAGTTAGCCTTCCTAATCCTAATTAAATTTCAAACGAAAAAATATAAAGAGTCACCTAAACCTCCATTGAAAGGAAATTCCAAATCAACTATACTACAGGCCAACACCTTTTAGCCACCATCATATCTGTTCTCATAATATGCTTATTCAATTTTGGTAAGACCATTTAGGAAAAATGAGTGGATCATAAAATATTGATTCTTAAAAACTTTATAAGGCACAGCTAAGCCTGCAAAAATCAATACTGGATATAAGTTGGAGAAGATAGGATAAACTCTTCACATTCTACGTCCACTATCTAAATTTCTTTTTATTAAAGATTATGCTAGTTGGATAAAAGAAAACTTTAAGTCTATTGGAAAATGAAATCCATAGTTCAATAAAAAAAAAAAGCATTTGGTTGAATGGTAGTGGCAAGGAGACTTAGCCAAAAGTGTGGCTTGAGAGAGAGGTGTAGAAGATATAAATCCACTTATTGATATCAAATTAGTAATTGTGCCTATCACAAAATTTGTATATCACTCAGGGTAGAGAAACCAACTAGAAGTTATTAGTTTACTTATGTGGCTGAGAGAGTTTTCCAGTTACAACGATCTTACTTTGACAGAATAACATACATTAGAACAACAATGTCATTCAACAATCCATACAACAATGTTGAGGGAACATTAGTATTTAAAGGGGTGAGGGGCAAGGGGAGACATGCATGATTCTTGCACCATCTTTAACACACTTCTAGTTTCATATGTTTTTCTATATTCAATAGTTCAGTGCTAGATCTCTATTTTTATTGATATAATTATGTATGCAAAAATTAGGGTGCAGGTCCCAAAGTTGGTAGGAACACTCTTACATGAGGATTCCAAGCACACTCAAGGATGGAGATATGTAGGAGAGAACAACTTATTTTTGGCATGGCTATGGTTAAATTTCACACTGCCAATAAACATTTTTTTGTGCATGCATCTAGAATCATTGTCCCTATCTTCTTCCTAGTCTATAAAGGAGAAAAAAAGCACACCATTCCATGGTTTGAAAGTTTGTATTTTGACCCGTAGCTTTATCTTTCTATTTTTAGAATTAATATAAAATCAATGATGCTATTTTGATTATTTTTATTTGTATCGATAGTGGTTGTTTATTAGCAGTATTTGTTTGTGGATAATTACAATTAACATAAATTTTGATTAGTGTTTTCAACTTTAACAATATATAACCTTTATGTTAGTTTCCAAAGTACAAAATATACTTAGGAAAGTCTGATTTTGACATGGTATCCAGGTATATTTACGGAAACCTTCCAACAATCCATGTATGGAATCAAAAGAAAAGGATTCAAAAGAACCACCCTATTTTACATGCAATATTAATCGTGAATGGTTTGTGAATTTATCCTAAACTCAATCCAAGGTCAATATAACCACAATCATGCTGTTTCCTATAAATACAAGGGTCTGCCATGGGTTTGGGTTAGCATCAGAGCATCTGAGATAGACAAAGAATTTGAGATTGAAGATTGAAGACTAGAGAATTAGAAAATGGAAGCTTCAACATTCGTAGACTGCAGAGAAAAGATCCGAAGGCAGGAAGAAATGGAATGACCAACCCAGTATGCTCACTATGAGGTGATAAAGCAACATAGTGGTTCTTGAACTATAATCTCAAGAAACACAATATTAGTATCCTAACATGGGTATGCATTTTGGGGTAATTTCATGGGCCTACCTCCCATGGATGGAATGTCTCCTGTATGTATGGTTTTACTTATGGCCTGTGGGAAGGGCTTCCTAGGTTTGGTAGGATTTACCCTCGAGAGAAAATCAAATGGGACTGTGACTTATCAAATCAAATGGCCACATGGAATAACCTTCTTGACTAATCACCACCTTCCTAGGAGGCAAGTCTTATTTGAGCATGATTTCATGGAAGTCAAGGAGGACCTAGCTATTATTTATCATTAGCTATAATCTTTCAACCAAAATGAAGCTAAACAAATGGAAAATTGGAGAGAAAATAATACAAGGTTGGACCAGCGAAGATGGTAACTACGATAGTAGGTGGCCTATTCTTTCTATTTGATCAACTAGACTAATTTTTCTCTTCGGGTAATCCTTCATTATTGATGCCTAGTTACTAGGTGGATTGTTTAACAAATAGGATATCCTTGAATGTTTCAACAACTCCATATATATTTCTCTGAGATATCCAAGAGCCCAGAAAAACGATAGACTAACTCAATCTCCTATGATGAATATTGATTGATATGGTTGTCGTACAAGTTAAATATCTCCTGAAAACACATAAATATTAGTCCATATGGTTCAGATGAATTTTACAAAAGGGACAGTGCTATTTTTCAATTTAAAAGTGCCATCTAATTAAAAAAAATATTTAAATTAATTTGCTTATTTTCTTTAATATATACTTTCATATCGTCTCTAGAGAGATGTTGAAGCCCCAAAAATCGGGTCTACAACAAGGGGGATACCCACCCATTCCAGACCTTGGTTAGCAGCTCCTTTTCTATTTTGTATAGTGGGTCCGACTGGGGTTATGGGACCAGTTTCCAAATTTATGTGTGTGTGTGTTGAGAATTGATATTTCCTTCCTAATAATTTCTAAGTCAAATGATTTTATTCTAAATCTAATTTATCAACATGCAATTGTACTCTAATGAATAGAAATATCTAATTCTAAAACTAACCCGGGATTTAATCTTTCAGTTATGCGATCTAAAATAATTTCTAATGGCAATTGGTAATAAAGATCATTCAATTGCTATGAGAAAAGAATTCAATAAAGATAAACCATTTCATATAAAAATTTAGAAGAAACAATTATGAAAAACATATCGCATAATAAGTCACTCATATATTAAGCATAAATAGAATAGCTATCACCATACAGAAGTGACAAATGATAACTCAAGAATTCAAACATTCAGATATAAATAACTGAACATGAATATCACCTTAACACATAAGTAGAAATCATTAAGAGATAAAAGTTCCATTTATAAAAACTTCTACTTATGAGCTTCAACAATAATGATTTATCTCTTCTTAATTCAACATCTACTAAGAGTACAAAAGTGCAATTTCAGTAGTAGATATTAAACACAAATATCAATAAATGTTATTCCATTCATTCATCAAAACCTCCTCGGAGGGTGCAGAAGTGCATGTTCTAAGGACATGTTTTTGACAAATTTAAGGACCTTTCTGTAAATGCATGAGAAGGGTAAAAATACTACTAGCTAAATCTAAAAATAGTTTACTACAAAAATGAAGGAGTCGGTTTAAATGACCGTCCTCATTTAAAGAATAAATAAAGAAAAACTAAGACTAAAACTTAATCTAAAACTAAAACTGGCAATTAACTATCTATGTATCTATTCCTTGTAGTCGCAAGCATCCATCATTGGCTTGAGGAGAGTTGGCTGCCTGACCTTCGACTTTATTTGTCCTGCGAAAACTAAATTGGAAAGTGCTGGCACCATCTTCTCGGTAGAGTTAGTGAGGCATTTGAGAGTCATACATTGACTATGTAGTTTTACCAAATACTTCCACTAAGAATCCCAATTCAACTTGGTTAACCTTTTGATGGACTCGGCTCTTTCTTGAGCCTTTTGTCTCTAGCTTGTCTGTAGATACTGTACATTTGGTAGAAATCCTGGAGTGGTCTCTCATATGAGATTTGCCCTATGTAAATTCTGATTGACACAGTTGATGACATTGTTTGCTGCTGCGGCTGCTTCTTCTGATGCTTGTTTTGCTTTCCTGATCTGTTCATCCGACTTATTAAAGAGCATTTCTTTGTGGGTTTCATTGATTATGGGTGCACCTTCCTTTTTCCCTTCCTTTAATTCCTGCCAAACCAAATATTCAATAACTCTTTTATGAATTAAATCATAATCATGTCGCAAGTCCACGACTTGATTAGTAATTCTGTCACTCATCTCACAATAAGAGCTCCACTACGATATTCTTTGGCACAAGGTCTCTTGCTGCTGCAGGAGTTGATCATTTAAGGAAATAGATTCTGTGACAAACTTTGTAAGCTTAGGATCATCTTTTTGCATCTCTTGCATAACCTGTAATTGTTTTTCTCTTTCGGCCAAACTGTTCTGATATCCTAGTTGCATTTGTTGAAAGTCCTACTGTAATTTTTCTAGCTTTCTCCCTGCTTCGCTGTTGGCATTGGCTTGGTGTATCTGTTGCTGCAAAATCTATATTTGATCCTCTTTTTCTTTGAGTAATTGTTGTACCTCAGATGCTTTATTAATGGTCGTAGAAGCATATGCTCCTGCGATCTGAGATAATTTAGTGAGATTTTAGTATGGTCAGTGGTAGGATCTTGCCAAAGTATGTCTAATTGCTCTGCGTCAGGGGAGAGCATGCTTTCCAATTTCTTTTTATTTCTTTGTCTTCTCACCAACACCTTATGCTGTGGACTATAAAATACATCGAGAGGGGGAATTTCCTCTATTTTGAGCATGATTTCAGAAGATGGGGTAATGGGAATATGTTCCATTTATGGGACATCACTGATTGTTCTAATGACTATATCATCCACTGTCTATACATTACTCTTAGGTGTGTTTGTGCTTTGCCCCTTAGTATTGATTAAGTCATTGAATGTCTCCCATTCTTTATCCAGCTCAAATCTTATTGGTGGTGGCTAGATGATGAGAGGGGGAAGATTTACTTGTGGAGTGGTCAATGTGGAGTACCAAAGAAGGTATGTTTTGATGATTATTTCAGTATCTTTTCATTAGGACTTACAAGCCTTTTTGCATCGTGAACTTAGAAAACAATAAAGAATTATAACCAAACATGTGAGATTAATATGCAAAACAAGAACGCTGACAATTGTCATTTCTGTGTGCAGGAGGGAGGAAAAATGAAAAGTTGTCGTTCTAAAGGAAGAGACAAAGATGGGTTAACTGTTGTCCCTTCGAAGGGAGACCGTATGCAAACCAGATCAAAATGGATCAGCCCGGGAAAGGAAGCGGAGATATCAACTCGGTGCAGAAAAGAGAAGAAATGACTCAGGGTTAACTGTTCTGTGAATCCCTCAGGATCCTTGATCTTGAGGGATCGTTGTTTTATCTATTTTTGCATGTAGATATCTCCGTCGTCACCCTTATATAAGGGGCAACACTGTTAGCTAAGGAGTTTTTGTTAAGGCTTTTACGTAATTTCTTTTAAAGATCAAAACTTTGATCACCATGTCCTGTTGAGACTTGCTCTACTGTAATTTTACTTAATGCATTAATACAGACTTGGTTACTCTTTTATCTTTGAGCCTCAAATAAATTCAAGCGGTGTACCCTTGGAGGCTAAGGGCCCGGCCCTGGAGGACAATTTCTCTTGTACCATTACGCGTGGTTTCTGTGTGGTTTTCTTATCAACATGATCTGGTAATCTGACGTGTTTTATAAAGTTTATATCACATGCTCTGTCGTGTTTAATCCATTAAGGTTTCTGAAAACAAAAGTGTTGTATTGACGCTGCATCATATTACTGTTCTTTTAGGTGTTGATATAATACGGTTAGTTTCTACAAGATACTGTTGTTGTTCCATTACAAAGTTTTTGTGTTATGCGATTGTTCCTTAACATTACAGAATTCCTGTTGGAAGCTCTGTTCTCTGTGATTATTGGATTCTTGAATACTGTTGTTCCATCTTGAGATGCAATCGTATTCTTTCTAATCAAAGTGACAACTGAGTGAGATTACTATTTGAGCATGTTGTGTTTATATGGTTTTCAGTGCTGTTCCATCATGTATCAGTAAGCAGTGTTGTTCCATTTGTGCATACATCTTTAAGAGTGAAGGATTGATGTTTGGTTATGACTAATGCAAGTGATTTGATAGATTTACGGCTTGTTAGACTTAGTTGTTGTTCCATTTCCGAATTGCTGTTCCATTTCAGAATTGCTGTTCCATTTCAGGTTTGCTGTTCCATTTTAGATTTTCTGTTCCATTTTAGAATTACCGTTCTATTTCAAGGTTGCTGTTGCATTTCATTGCTATTTGATTTCTTTGTTGTTCCATTTCTTATCTTCCGTTCCATTTCTTGTTATTGGTGTGAAGGACGATCTCAGGCTGTAGTGAGCATCGACATCTGTTGTCCAGCTCCCAGACCCCCAATTTGTTCTCTAATTTCTTTTCCATCAGTTTCTAAAGGGATGGGTTATCGCTACTAAATCCTTGACTGATAAATTTCTTAATGTTCTGAACGTGTGATTTAGTCTTTTGAAGTAGTTAAGTTGTAGACACGCATCCATTTACTCTTGTATTTTCAAACACTGTGCTGTGAGCATTACTCTGGTAATGATAAGCCTCAGACTGAGGCACTCTTTGAAATAGCAAAACGTTTCTGGATTGACATATTAATGTGAGGTAACTAGAGGTGAAAGAGACCCTTTTTATAGCTCCACATTTTGGCGCTGTTGTCGGGGAAAGAGTGTAGCCATTTGTTCTTTTTCTCAGAGTAGTGTACGAACCTGCTAGGGAAGAATTGGGTTTTGAAAATGGAAGGTAAGAACCTACGTGTGGAGCATGTAAAAGCCCTGCTCCTTTGCCCCCTTTCCTACAGATTTGCTGCTGTTTGTTCAAGTAAGATTTAGTAGTTAATTTGAGTGCATGACTAAGCAGAAAAAGCCAGAAAAAAATTCCAAACCTCTACCAAAACCAAAAAAAGCTAAGGGGCCGGTGACCCTTGGCCGATCAACCTTCATAGACGAAATCTACAAGAAAGCCGAATCTCAGCCCTCAGTAGGACTGAGGAAAGTTATTTCTAAACAACCTACTAGCTCCCTTCAGGCCATAGGTTCACCATCTGTAGCCTTTGCTGAGGTGCATAGTCAAACTGAAGAGGAGGACTTTCAAGAAATTAAAAATTCTACTCCAGAGCTATTGCAGAAAGGGAATTTCAGTAATTTTTGTGAAGGAGAGGAGAGACAGGGGAAACCGAGGAACCGAGATCTCCTCTTAGGACAACTCAGCCATTCAACAGCCCATACAGAGGAAGTTTTGCAAAAATCACCGTTGAAGAAACCCAATCTCCTCAGTCAATAGTCCTAGATAGAGGAAGTGCTATTAAAACTATTCCTGTCAAAGCCATTCCCTCTCAACCTAGGAACACCCTCCTAGATATCCCAGAAGTTTATTGGCATATATTTGACCCAATGGCTCAAAACCAGCCAAACACCCAAACCTCTACATTACAATACCCCATAGTGGATTCTACAGTGAATGCCCCCATGAAATCAATCCCTCTTCAACATATCCCTACATTCCACGGGCTTACATCAGAAGACCCGGATGCATTTTTATTTGAATTTGATGTACTGTGAAGGGGATATGATTACACCACTGACCCCCAAAAACTGAAACAATTTCCCTCTACGCTAAAAGGGGCTGCTTTAAGATGGTTTATGGGATTAGGTGGTGGGGTTATAAATAACTGGGAGCAAATGAAAGAATCTTTTCTAAAAAAATATCAGGACTATTGCAGGTCTAGAGAAATGAAGGATGAAATATTCCAGATGATAGCTAGACCAAACGAAACATTAGAGGAGTATGTGGAACGTTTCCAGTATAATCTACAAAGATCTCCCTATGCATCACTGCCTTTACCTAATAACGTGTTGAAAACAACATTAATAAGGAGCATAAAGGAACAATGGACTGAAACATTAAACATCATGGGAAAAGGAGATATTTATCAAGAAAGTTTTGCTGACATTATTGATTTATGTATCAGGAGCTCGAGAGGCAGCACACAAGTAAAACCGGCAGAACATGATCGGTTTGTAAGAGATAATAAAATCTCGTCAGAAGGAGTAACGCGTGTGGAAATTGGAAATTTATTGGAAAATTTTAAAACTGATATACTAGGGACACTGACTACACAATTGGATATTTTGCAGGCCAAGAAGAAACAAATGGAGGCATAACAGAATTTGGCAATCTTATGTCCCAGATGTAGGAAGAAGCATAGCCATAAGGAATGTCCACTGGATGCAGTCCAAACATGTGCCATTTGTACAAAAGATCACCCTACGGAAAGCTGTCCCTCACTGCCTGGACTGAAAGCAATATATAAGGAAGTAGAAAAAGAGTTGGAATCGGTGTATTTGCTCAACCAACACCGTCAGTGGCAGCCGCGACAATCTGGTATGTTTCCAGACCCAACTTCTTCTTTTCAGTCTCCTCAATATAATGCTCAACAATATAATATGTGGCAAAGTCAATTCCAGCCCCCATTCCCAAACTGGTCACCACAGTTGTTTCCTTCCTCAAACCCGTGGTTGAATCAGACAAGCCAATCTGGTTGGCCGAACCATCCTTATACCCCACCATATTTGCAAAACAACCCATACCCACCACAATGGACTCCCCCTACTTCACAAAGCTCAGCTTGGCAGACAAACTGGCAGAGACCAATGCATCAGCCAGTAGGAACTATTCCTCTCCCTCAACCTACATTGCCAGCTTTACAACAAAATCCCTAGTCTAATCTGAGATCGCAACTCCCATCCCAACCCAACCCCAACCCAAATAACAGACTGGTCCAATCTCTCCAGATCATAGAAACACCAGAAGGAGGAGCCGATCTGAGGGAGTGTAATGATCTTCAGTTAAGATCTGGGCGTATTATTCAAACCGAGGGAGATAAGACAGTTCAGGTTGAAGATCAGTTACCCAGAGAACATCTATCACATGAAGAGGATGTGAATAAACAACAAACTCATAATCAAGCAACCACATCCTCTCCCCCGTTCCCAGAACGATTAGTCATACCTCGACCTATACAACAACCTGATTTTGACACTCTGGGAGAATTACAAAATTTGTACATAAAAATTCCATTCCTCCAAACCATTCAAGACATCTCGATATACGCAAAAACTATCAAAGAATTGTGCATAAAAAGACCAAGGAGGAATATAACAAATAATCCAAGAGTCCAAGTAGTCCGCACTCTATTTGACTTATTATCAGGAAAAGAAACACCCATTAAATATGAAGACCCAGGAAACCCAATGGTAACTATCCAAATTTATGGTCAAACCATGCCCAATGCCTTAGTTTATTTTGGAGCTGCAATCAATATCTTAACAACCACTACTTGCCAAAATCTATGCATTACATCTGTAGAACCCACCTCTACTTTATTAGAATTGGCTGACCGATTTGTGGTTAGGCCAGAGGGCATACTACATGATGTCATGGTCTCTGTTGACTCCTCGGAATATCCAACCGATTTTCTGATAATAAATCCCAAAACTCGACTTGATGGACATCCATTGATTTTAGGAAGACCTTGGCTCGCCACTGCCAATGCCTATATTGGCTGTCGGCAAGGGAATATGATCATAACCAGGGGAATAGATATCAAGAATTTAGTTCTATATCCCCCAGCACAGCCAAGTGTCGCAATAGTCAAAACTAATAGGCACCCTGTATCATATCTTATTGATAACATTAGATCTCCATTAACTATACAAGAGGCACTTGATTTCAAAGACCAAACAGAAGACGCTGCCATCAATAATTTCATTAGTCAAACTGAACTTACTTCTCGCACACAATGTCATATGATAAAAGCAACATTTGATAACAAATTAGAGGAAGATCCTTTGAAAGATACACATGATCATACAATCCTTGTCACTTCTGTTGCAAATAGTAAAATTGTGGAAATTAAACCGGGAAAAACATTAAGCATTAATGCCAACTTCACATCCAAACAAGAAACAAAGCTCATCCATGTGTTAAGGAAATATAAAGAAGCATTTGCATGGGACTACCCTGATATGAAAGGAATTGACCCCCAGTTATGTACACACCACATTTGCATAGAAAAAGATGCAAGACCTGTTCGACAACCTCAGAGAAGACTAAATCCTCATCTAAAAGATGTGGTAAAAGTTGAACTTCAAAAACTTTTAGATGTTAATTTTATCTAGCCTATCTTTGATAGTAAATGGGTCTCCCTGCTTGTGGTGGTACCAAAAAAGAATGGGAAATGGAGAATCTGTGTGGACTACAGGGAGCTAAATAAAGCAACACAAAAAGATCACTTCGCTCTCCCATTCATCGACCAATTATTAGACACTTTGGCAGGAAATAAATTCTTTTCTTTCCTCGATGGCTTCAGTGGGTACAATCAAATATAGATTGCCCCTGAAGACTAAGACAAAACTACTTTTACTTGTCCTTGGGGAACATTTGCCTACCGAGTTTTACCTTTTGGCTTATGCAATGCCCCTTCCACATTCCAAAGGGCTATCCTTAGCATTTTTGCAGACTTAATAAATGAAGGACATGAAGTATATATGGATGACATACTTGTTCCCATAGGCACACCAGTTCCCTAAAATTGTCCACCTATGCCAACTCTGCTATATCCCAAGTCAAAGAGCCATAGTCTCTCCTAACCAGCAGATTTTATTTACAATCACTGCAGAGTTAATAAACTAAATGTTGCAGGTCCAACCAAAGCCAAATGAAACCCCATTTTCTATTGAAAACCTACTTGAACTGTACTTGAAGCTGGACCTTCCCATGAGGTGTCAAATTTTTCAGACTTTCATCCTAGAAGAGGCTCATATTCCTACAAACAATCCTCCATACTTTGCCACCATTTTCTCTGAGAGGGCCAAACAAATTGTAACCATGCTCTCTTGCATTATAGGATATACCACTAATGAACATGTAGATGAGCCTATACTTGTTTTCCTCTCTATTTTTTTCCCATGCAAGCCTCTGGCTACAATTTTCAATTTTGCCCAGTTCTTAGCAGACATAATCCATGACAAATTGATCATATTGCCAAATGAAAGAGTATTCAAATACTCTTCAGTATTGTTCCACATGTTCCTATATTTCTAATGATATAGGTTTCCAGTTAATATCCAAAAGTTGAACACTAAGGGCCATCCTAGATCTGTCATCTTTTGGACACCCTTAATCCAAAAATATTCCATTGTTTTCAGCTACAAGGAGTTCATTGATTCCTTTGTTCATCCAGTTGTTAATATGCTAAGCAATAGCGATTAGCCCAAGATTAGTGATGAGATAAAGAAAGTTTTACAATTTTCCAAGCACAGTAGAATAGGGGATGGGTATTGATACCAGGACCACACTGAAGTAAGGGTGTATGGATGCCAGCTCACTCCCTATAAGCTTCCCAAATATTTCCCATTGATATTATTTGCATTAGAGTATATCAGGAAGATTATAAACTCCGATGATGTGAATTTTCTATGAGTTAGGAAGAAAATACAGTTCAAAATAAAAAACTAGCTAGGTCTTTTTATCTCCAATAATAGGGAGGCTCGAGAAGAAGCGGGAAAATGTTTGCAGGAAATCAAGTTTAGTAACAGTTTCAAATGGTAGTATGACCCTTTAGGTGTCATAAACAAACTAAGACTCAAATTTAAATTGAGCCTTTTATGCATGAGTCTAGGCCAGACATTAAAAATATGCCAATCAGTCAAAGTGGTTGGAAAATACTTTAATAGATATGGAGAAGTGTTACCGCGAATAGTGTCCACTTGGAGCTACTATTCCCACTAAGACTGGTAGCTATCTTAGAAACAAACAAGTAAAGTGTACTTTCACTTTCCTTTATGAAAATAGATAAGAGTGGAACAAAGGACACCAAACTTAGTCTTAGCTTGGTTTCCTTGGTTGATTCTTCTCCTTCCTGATAGACCTTTGCCGCTTCTTCTTAGTCTACCCAGCTTCAAAGAGTACCTGTGGAATCAAAGCAGCATAAGTTACTATCAAAGAATAGAGATCTATATTCATAAATAACACAGGACCAGATATGTGTTAACCATACAAATGCATAAATAAACAAACATATAAGAATATGGAGGAAAAATTGAATAGCTTTATTAAGATCAAGAATAGCAAGAGGATTACAACCATATGTTCTGACCCAACATCATCCTCCAACAAGAAAGCCCTTCTTCACCTCAAGTAAAGCTTAGATCACCCAACACTATGAAGTTTCACCAGAAAACCAACAACACTTCTATACAAGATACAAAATTCCAGCCTCTAGATCTCTGTGATGAGGGATTCATATATAGATGATTGTAGGGGGGTGAGTCATCTTCTGGGGTTTTGATTAGTGTCTTCTCTCTGATAGTTCTTGATTCCACTTAGAGAGTGATGATCTCTTACTCATCCCTGGTCGAAAACAAAGAGGCAAGTGTAAGAGGGGAAGCTTCTCGAAGATTCCATGATCTTCCACCTCGCAAATTGTCCCTGCCATTTGTCCATTCCCGACCATCGCACCCTATGTGGGGCCATTTAGTATGCATCGCACCCTCTGCACTGGGTAATCAGTATGGTTCGGTTTTGACCATTTCTGAGCAGTTTTTAGTGGAGAACTTCTGGGAGATGATGTAATCAGTTGACCTTGTTCCTTTAGGCAGTGAAGCAATACTTTTACGGACTTAGGAGCCCTCAGTTTATGGACATTTATGATTGGGGTTGTAGTGCCAAAAAATATCTATAACAGTTGCCTCCTAAAGCATGAGGTCGTTAATCTTTTGATGTCAGGTGAAATGCTTTACCATGAGGATCCGAAGTTTTTTCGAGCTGGGAGGCGACCTGTAATAAGATACAAAACAATACATTAACTTCATAACATTTTTCATGATCTAGCTTAGGCGGGCATTCCCATGCTTAGCTTCATAAATTCATTTTCATGTACATAGGACAGACAATCTCTATGTGGAAGACTGATGATTTGGACTCATCATCCTTTGATTTGGATGATAATCTATGTGGCAATGATGTACATTTGATTCCTTTATATTCCTGAATATATCGCAGCCTGGATGGATGAAACTAGATCTGGGGTCTTCAAAACTCATTCAATCTTCACACGGAGTACAAGTCGATCCATGTGAAAAATGTTCTGGAGTCGAACGTGGAAAGACATCACCTGATTACTAGCCAATGATGTAAGTTGTTAACAGGCACGAGAGGAATCATCAATAATGACAATGACCCTCAAGGTACTACAGTACAATTCACGCGGTGTGAAAAAGGACTTGGCGTCGAACACCACAAAAAATCTCTCGGTCGAAGGCCATTAATGTAAACTTGTTGCCGAAAGTGAGAAAATTGCCATAGAGGTATGCAAGCTTCAAAGTACTGAAAGGGTTGGTCCTAGGTCAGCTTCTTGGATAATGAGCTGATGTCGATAAGAAGTGGCCCATCGTAGGAGGGCCTTAATGAATCCCACTCTACGACACGAAATGAAGAAAATGATTTTGGAGTTGAAAACGATCTGATGATACAGTGTTCAAAGTGGCAGTCATGAAAAGAATGGACCATGAATGTATCGCAGCGGGTGAGGCACGGGTGAATTCTCTGAATGACTTATCTTGAACATATCGGCGACATTGAAGATGGATTGGTAGCGTTAACCCCAAAGATGGATGGTGTGACAGACCAATGGTGATGTGACCAGTGAATGGAACAACCCAACCCGACTTGGATGCGGAAGGAAAGTGTCATGTTCAAGAGCAACTTGATACCAATAAAGCTTTTTCAAGTTTTCTTCCCAATTTTCCCTAGTCATTGCTGACCAGTGCCTCTTTATTTTTGTCAAGCTTGAGGAGGATAACATATGCTTATTCTATAATCCGCCCTTCGGGCGAACCTGTCGCTATATTTTAGCGAGCCTAGCGACAGTGAAACTCATTCTCGTCCATTTGGATGAGTTTGTCGCTATTAGGTTTTAACGAGTTTAACGACAAAGATAACTTGGTCCTTTTCAATTTTAGAGAGTCTGAAAGGGACGGAAAGGAAGCTCCAAAGATTCTTTTTCATCATATAATCCCTTTGGTCAGAAAAAGTGTAAAATAATACGAAAGGGATGAATTTTTGATAGTTTTAACGAGCCGAACAAGACATGCGCTCGATCGTTTTGTGTAATAATCCCCCACGTCCAAAAAGATTAAAATCTAGAGGAGGGATAGCACTTCCGATGAATTTAACGAGTAGGAGAGGCTAATCGCTCGACAATCTTTTCATATTTTATGAGTCAGTTGAAAAGAGCTTAAAGGAGACTCGTTTTTCGAGGAACGAGTGATTATTTCGGGTAGCAGCTGATTCCAGGTAAGGTTTGGAATTTTCCAATCACGGCAGTGTCACAAGGATGTCTAATAGAATCACTCTTCGCAGATGTTCCTCGAAAGGGTAAAAAATCAAATGGAGGTGAATGATCAGCTATAAACAGAGTGGAGGTGATGATGAGAACATGACCAAGGCTCAAAAGCTGACGATAAGGCATTAAAAATGGTTATTTACCGGTTCATTTTTTAATGAGCTTAAACTTTGGGGGAAACATTTGCTCATGGCTTATGTTTATTTTTTAACGAGCTTGAATTCTGCGTTAAAACTGCTTGTGGCAGGTTTATTTTTAAACGAGCTTGGACCCTGCAGTAACAATGCTCGCCAGTCGTATAATGAGGATGTCTCATTCAAGATGCCATTTTTTATGGGCCTTGCACCTTTTGTAAGCTTTTCCTCGGATCCTTTTTTTATGCAAGCTAGGAAACGACCAGCCTTACGAGTTTAAAGGGTTAGAGGACCTACAAATTTAAAAAATGAATGGTCGCTCTTCACTTGCATGCGGAAAGGTTTGCATGCCCCCAGGTATAGCGAAAAATTCCCAGGTTACCATGAAATTTCCATTTGCGTTGCGGACAAAATGATTCCTTGGCGATGTTTACCGAAATAGACAAAGGTGAGTGGCGCAGACGCCTCCACTCACATAATTTTAACGAAGGTATCTTATTCCAGCCTAATCCCATTTTCCTGTAAGGATGGGTGTGTTAGACTAGTCATATATCCTCCGAAGAAACATACTCTATACCCAAGGTTTTCCTGTCGAAACAGACCAGGGTGCATGCCCCCTGGGTTTCCGTCACATCCTCCTGAATCACTCGCGCTCGTCAGGTGGACGGACTGGAGATCGATGAGACATTCCTTGCGTGAAAAGACCATTTAGGGATGGCGTTTGACTTTTTTCTATGTGTGAACTGGGGAATGAAATTTGTTCTACGAGCTTGACCATTCTGCCTTCGTGTGGAAAACACATTACTCTAAAGAGTGAGGAGACAACGGCTCCCATGCAATAAATATAGTCACGCCCAAGGAGTAGATTATAATCCAGGGGTCCTTGGACTACCATCATGTTCATGTGAATGGTTTTCCTTCTCAAAGTACTGGGCACATTTGAAAGGATCCCGAATGGTCGACTGGTTCCTTTGTCAAAGCCTATCAGATTTCTCATTTCAGGAAAAAGCGATGGCAAACCAAGCGCTTTCCAAGCAGTTGAGGAAAGGATAGTCACAAAATCCCCTTCATCGATGATGGTACCAACCATGAACATTCTGTAAGCTTGTACAATCATTCGGAATGGTACACTAGCTGGTAAACGGGGTCTTCCTAGTAGATTCCAGTTGAAGGAAACGACTAGGTTGCTTGGAGGTGGGACCGAATAGACAACCGGATACGACTCTGATGAACTTCCTTCCTGTGATAAAGGAACGGGTAGATTGCCCCCAAGTTCATCGAAGTTTGTTTTTACGAAAAGAATTTGAACGGTGTCGTTCTCTTTCTCTTTAGTGATGGTATGATTTGAAGATGAACATTGTGAAGGCAAGACCGGGTCAACTGCCACCTCGACCTTTTGACTTTCATCTGGTATGGATTCAGAGGGTTCATTTTCAATGATAGATGTTTCAGCCGACCACAATGGCATGCCAGCCGGATTTTCAACTAGTGGGGGACTTGGCAAGAGTTTTTTATATCCAGGAGGGAGTCGTCGTGGTGAAGCAGGACGGTCATCCAAAACTCTTTAATCTTCGTCAAGGAAGGGACAACGGTGGACAGCGTGATTGCCTTCACACAATTTACAAGGAAATTTGTGATTCCTTTTCTGTCTAGATACTTCACTTTCACTGGTTGATGGTGTGCTTTCAACATGATCATCAGAGGTTGACGGCACCAGATTTTGCAAATGAGGAGACTAGTCCCTTAAGATCCAAGGGATGCAGGGACAATCTCGGTGATGGTGGTCTCCATTGCAAATGACACATGGAGGTTTAGGTTTAGGCAGTGCGGTGTGAGGATTTTTGCTAGACGACGCCTGGTTGCCCCCTTTCGATTTTGGTTCCTTCTTCTTCTTTTCTTTTTTCTCTTTCTGCTTCTTCTTCTTCTCAGTTACTTGATCTTGAGCTTTACCAGCTTT